>JBBPRQ010000248.1:0-43282 GCA_038093095.1 Boletus insuetus
ACCACCACCACCACCACCACCACCACCACCACCACCCACCCACGCACCAGCAACGCCGGTACGACGCACGATGCCAACGCCACGCTGCCGTCCGACTCGGACTGCTCAGACGCTGCGCACGCCTATTCCGATTCGCCGGACACCCACGCCGACCCGTACACGCACACCTACGCACACACGGTCGTTCAGCGTCAGTGGACCGGCGCGCCTATACGCGCGATCGTACCCCTGCCTCGGCGCATGCGCGCATCGCCACACGGCGTCGATCATGGCCATAGTCATAGTCATAGTCATAGTCATAGTCATAGTCATACCGCGGTCGTCGGCCCACCAACACGTTCCATCAGGGATGACGCCGACGCCGACGCCGACACCGATTCCGACTGCGAGATCACGATCGAGATCGTGGCCCCCAAGGAAGACGCGCAAGACGAGGACGAGAACGACGCTGGGCAGGGGCGCACGGGGTCGCGATATTACTCGTACGAGAGTATCACCGCCACAGAGGGTCTTTCTGGTCGGAGCTTCGAGGTACGTGCAGCCGTTTGTTTTTTTTTTTTTGGTTCGTGGGCTAACGAGTGCCCAGGAACTGCGCGTCGAATGTTATGCTCAATCCCTCGTCGCTAGAGGTACCATGCCACCCCCCGTGGTCCAGCCTTCACTCGCTATCCCACCTGCTTTCGTTCCCCGTGTCATCCCCCGAAGATAGACAAGGCGTTTAAACCAAACGGATGCATAGATTTGCGAGATATACATGCGCGTTATGCAATGGTATGGTATATATGTACATATTCCAGAATATCTGCTTGGTTCTCGATGTATCCCGAACCGGAAAATAAAAAAAAGGTGTAACAGAAGGAGCATGAGGAATGAATGTCTCATGCTATTCGCTCCATAGTAGCACTGTATGTCAAATCCGCATCTATCGAGCGCTCGTACCGTCTCCGTCCTTCGTGCAGAACAAACGAAGTGATAGCCAATAGCACAAGGGTCATAAAGTCCCCGCTGGCTAGCGCTTCCGTCTGAAAGACCGCTTGCAGGAATGGTACATAGACAAGCGCGAACAACGACAGCAATGACACCGACACAGTCGAGACCAACATCTTGTTTTGGAATAACCCGCAACCGAGACCACGGCTTTGGACCGCGGAAACAAGATCGAGGAAAACAAAGCAGGTGAACGTCTTTAGACAGAAAATCCCTTTTTAGTTACGAGCAAAACGGAGAACTGACAGGGCGACGTACCATGGTTTGTTCCCTCCGCGATACCTGTTCGTCCCCTACCAACGCAATATAGTAGACAAACAAGGTGCCAATGACGATAGTGGAGGCAGAAAATAGAACGCGGTATAGAAATCGTCGTGTGATGATTGGATCGTTCTTCTTTCGGGGCGGTTTCCGCATGATAGCTGGGTCCACTGGATCTACTCCCAATGACTGACTCGGTGGCCCTGTCGAAGAACGATAATTAGTAACTGGGAGCGGATAGTACTGTAAGCGACGGACCGTCCATCAGAATGTTGATAAATAAGATCTGCATTGCATTGAGTGGGTTGCTATATCCAAGGAACGTGCTCAGTGTGATCAGTGAAAGTGCAGCCGCAGCAGTACTGAGCTGGAAACATAAGAAATTCTGAATGTTGTGAAAGATAGATTTTCCTGTACATTTTCAATGTCAACTTTGGGAGTGACAAGAGCGAGCAAAAAAGTTGTTCACCTTCTTCGATAGCAGGAAGAATGGTACTAAAGTTATCGTCGACAAGGATCATATCAGCAGCTTCCTTGGCTACATCAGTACCGCTCTTGCCCATGGACACGCCAATGTCAGCCATTTTGAGTGCTGGGGCGTCGTTGACTGTAGCGGGGAGGGTTGGATGATCAAATAACAAGGAAACATTGGGTATCGCAACCAACCTCCATCTCCTGTCATGGCTACAACTGCTCCGCGGGCCTGCAAGGCCTCAACGATCGCCATTTTGTGTCGCGGCGTCGTACGCGCAAACACACTGACGCTACCCACACGTTCAACGAGTTGTGCCTTGCTCAACTGATCGATCTCCTTGCCAGTCATACAGTAGTTTGAACCTGCTTGCGCGCGCGGTCCAACCCGAAGACCAAGTTTTTGTGCGATCGCAAGTGCAGTCTGTTCCGCATCCCCAGTAATCATCACTACCTGGACACCACCCGATTGAAGTAGCCCGATAGCATCTGCGACACCCTTCCTGGGAGGATCGAACATCGCTTGGAAACCTACAAAGATGAGGTTGTCCTTCTCAGCATCCGGCGAGGGTGATCTCGTCCGTGATGCGTCGGATGTGAAATCCACGGAACCATAGCCATACGCCATTGCCAAGACTCGAAGGCCCTTTGAAGCTACCACCTGGGCATTCGAAAGAATGACGTTGCGAGTGTTGGAATCGAGAGCGGGAGTAGAGTTGTCGGACACGTAGTAAAATTTGCACCGGTCCAGTACTGCTTCGATAGCCCCTTTGATGTAGTGCATCTCGCGTGACATCCCATTGTAGAGAGTAGTGGAGTGTTTGTGTATACCACTGACAGCCATGTATTTTCGCTCAGAGTTGAATGATTGTTCAGAGGTTCGGGTGAATGCCTGCAAAGACTTTAGTTGGTATACAGTTGTCCGGTCTAAACGTACATGGCGCTGATCGTATAAGCCGAATGTAGGGAGGATGTTGAGCAAGGCTACGTCAGTTGACTGGCCAATGTAAACACCGTCTCCGCTTTTCGATAAGACGGCATTGTTACACAAGGAGCCAACCTCGAGGGTCTTGCGAACCGACGGTGAGGGCGGAACGAATGATGGAAAAGCGTCAACATGCAGATTTTCATCGACGACATAAATCTCAGTGACTGTCTGCTCATTCTTCGTCAATGTCCCTGCACGTCAAGGTCAATCACAGTGTATCATCATCGCAAGGTCACATGAAACTTGCCCGTCTTGTCAGAACATATAACGGAAACGGAGCCCAAAGCTTCCACCGAATGTAGCTTTTTCACAATGGCTTTCCGCTTTGACATCCGCACGACTCCGAGGGCAAGAGTAACGGTTGTTACGATTGGCAGTCCTTCGGGTATGGCGGCGACCGCAAGAGAGACTAAGTCCGAGAGATTGAGCAGGACTCATCTCAAAGGGCGTCGGGACACACCTCCGATAGTAAACATGTCCAGCCAAGGACGTTGTTGCCACATTCCAATCAAACAGATGATCCCGATAACAACGAAAGACATGTATGAGAGTTTCTGTGCAAGCTCATCCATGCTTAGCTGAAGGGGTGTCCGCTTCTCGTCAACCTGAGATAGACCACATAAATGATCAAATCGAACGGACAATAGCACACGAGATACGCACGTCCTGCATCATTGAGAAAATGATACCAAATTCTGTCTGAGCACCGATGGCAATGACGATCCCAGTTCCGTGGCCTTGTATCCTACTCAGTCAAAGCAAATTATAGCTTGGATTCTGCTTACCGTTCCTCACCAACGTACCCATGTATGCGATGCAAGATCGTTCGGCGAGTGGAGCCACTTCACCTAGTTCTCCCGAATGCTCGGAAAGAGAACTGCTCGCACTCTTCTCCAAATCACATGTTTTGTGGTCCTTTTGGCGCGCGGTAGTTTCCCCTGTTAGACTACTTTCATCGATCTCGAGGTCGACGGCAGATATGATACGAATGTCAGCAGGAACACGGTCACCGGTCGACAATGACACGATGTCTCCGGGAACGAGCTCGTTCGCAAGGATGTGAATTTTCCGTTGATCACTGTTGACATGGTGTGAGAGTTAATCAAAGGCAAGACGGGCAAGTGTCCTACCGAATGACGTGACAATGGTGGGGAACGAGCTTATTTAATGCCTCGAGACTTTTCTCTGATCGTTGCTCCTGTATGAATCCGACTAATGGAGCTAAGTGAGAATGTGCCCAAAATAAAGTATGGATCTGGGTTACCTGTCAAGACTATCGCAACGGCAATCGTTATGCTGACAGCATCATCGACGTTTCCCATGATCGCGCTGATTGCTGCGCTCCCACAAAGAAGAAGTATAAGTGGGCTTTCATAAATCGTTTTCGCAAACTTGAGGAGGACCGGTTCAGGCGTCGAGACAGAGAACTCGTTGTATCCATGTACGTTTTGCAGTGATGGAATGACAGCTGCTGAGAGACCAGCCAACACAGATGAGTTGAAATGTGCCACGGTATCCTGCAGCCGAAAAGTCGGTTAGATGCAACCCCTAAATATAGAAATCCGGCATTTAGATTTCCGGATCAAAAGAATTTCTAGAAAGTGTGGCTAAGTCTACCCCTGATTTCTATGGGGATAAAATTCCACAAAGCCACGTAGACCGAGGTTGTAAGAGGAGAAATCGAAGGCGGGTGACATACCTCGATATTCCAGTGAGCAAATCGTGCAGAGGGCGTGTCTCGTCTTTCCTCGCGGTTCATCCGTGAGGGTGACGAACGGCCATTCACCAGCGAGTAGCCACTTTCGAGGGTATCTTCCCTAGCCCGTTGTCCCGTCACTGTCCCAAGCACTTTGTGTAACAAATTCCCATCTGTGCCCGCCGGCGTAATGTCCGACATGTTTTGTGGGATGAAGCCCTTCGGCTCAACCTGATGTCTCCTGAGAGTAGTACTGTACGCAAAATGACTGCTTGCTCCAGGTGTAGCTTGTGGTTCCCCATATTGGGTGTCGGCACATGTGGGGAAATAACTCGATGCCGGTGGAGAAGGCGGTCGGGAGGGATCCGGCGCTGCGGAAGACATGGGGTAGAGCACGGAATGAGCAGACGTTGAGACTATCGAGGGTTCCGGAAGCGTCGACAACTCGATGTGGGTCATTGGCGCCCGTTTGCCCGTAGCAGGGAGACCTCGTCGAGAGGTGGACATCGTCCTAGTAGCGCTGGACACGGCTAGTTTGGTGAACGACAAGTCTCGTGGAAGAGAAACGCTTGAATGGCTGTGATATTTATCCGTTCTTCTGTGGGTAAAGTGTATGAGAAGACTTTCCCTATACGGGAAAGTTGTTTGGCGGAGTGGTGGCTTAGTGGATAGACGCCGGCTCACCGAGCCGCAGCCTGTTCAAATCCTGTGTGATGCGAGTCCCGTGAGTCCTTCGCGTCGAAGGCTCTTCACACACAGTCTCACGGGACTTCCTCTAATCCTTTATCATTTCCTTGATCCGCGGTCCGCAGTGCAGTCGTGTACTTCTCTCTCTCAATGTTTGGCGGCGGCCCCTGATTCAAACAACCGCCGGACTCGTTCCGAAACCCGATACTTTCACAGCCTTGACACCCGTCTTTCGCAACTCTACATGCAACTCATCGGATATCTATTCCAAAGAAACACAGCAAGTATTGAGAACCGGGTATCATAGCGGCAGACTGCGGCTACATAAGTATCAAAAAGCTGAAAAACAAATACACCAACACCACCGCCAAGAGACATACACCATACCAAGCTGTGTCTAAGCAATGCGAGATTTCTTGGACTGCGGCTCAGTTAGAGCACGTGCGTCTCGCCCTGGCACCACTTCGGCGTCAGCGACGTCCATGCCTGGAACCATGCGTTCGATGTGCCGATGCACAGCATCGTCACGCGAGAATAAACGTCTGCAATGAGGACATTTCCACTTCACGCCTAGATGCATGACAACATGGCGGGAAAGATTCTCCTGTTTCATCGGCCGTGAGTGCGTGCACTCGTCCCATCGACAAAAGGCGGGCGCGGCGGGACCCGTTTGGAGATGGTGGTGGTTCCGGAGGTGTCGGAGCACTCGGGTCCTGTCACCAACGATCCATTGATTGCATGGACTGCCAAGAAGATCAAAACGACACTGATAAAAGCAACGTTTGTCGCCATAACGGTATTGAGCATATTCAATGTCTCCTTCATCGGCCAGAGGATAGGGCGGCGATGCGGGGGTCTGGTATGTTGGAACGCGCGTCTGCCCGGGAACTGTAACACTGCCCATAGACGATGTAATATTTTGATTCGTGTTGGGGACCGTGACGTTAAACTGCGATGCCGAGGCAAAGATGGGGGCTGGAGTAAATTTATTTGCCACGAGAGGTAACTGGCTCGAATTGGGGTTGCGAGTAGATGCACGGCTACCGATCGCTGTATTATACGGTACCACCGTACCCGAAGTCGGAGCCAGGGCTGGAAAGGTTTGGAAAGGCAGTCGACTGCATTCCTGGTGTTGAGAAGACGCGCGATCGGCAATATGGCACAGTCTAGCTTGATGATAGGGGTGACTAGATAGCGATGGGCCCCTGACGGTTCCGCTTCCCACAGGTTGGCGCAATGATGGTGTGGAATTTGTCCTGGGTATCTGCAACGCCTGGGAGGTTCCGTGGCGTTCTTGGTCAATGAACGAATATGATTGCTGGGACGTTCCCAAGTGATACTCCGACGAGGACGGTTGAAGAGAGGGGGAAACGCGAAAGTCCTGGTGGATGCTAAAATGTGCTATCTGTAAGCGAGCAGCTACCTCGTCGAAGCAGGTAGGCTGACCTCTGAGCGGGCAGGACGAACTCGTCTCCTGGACCTTGGGAGTCAGAGGGTGAATTCAAATAGTAGGGATTCATGTCGAAAGAAGGTTTGTTGGGGTGCTTCTTTGATGAGACGTGTGAAGTATCAACTGAGATTTTAAAACATCGGTATCCGCGCGCTCTGGTGTGGAGAGTGACATGGTATTCATTTGCAGATGCACCGCTCGGTAAAGGCGATGACGACGACGAGTGGTGGTACAGTACGCCGCTTCATCGCTCTGGCGGAGACAGGATAATCGATCAAGGGCGCATGACATCTGCCGCAATGATGTGTCGCCTTCTCGCCACGGGGTCGTATTACATATTGATCGCGGAGACATATGAAGGCGCGTGTGACGGCGCAACCTAAGCCTTGAAATGAACGGCAGTGCATTTCGGGGCTAAATGTCGAACTTTGAAGCATGTACACCAGGCGATGTACACGCACGCCATTGAACCTGAGTGGGTTCCGTCAGTGTTTACCGAAGGAGGATAAAGCAAGGCCATGACGCCGAAGAGAAAATAGTGAAGAAAAACGGAGATAACCAGTAAAAAACCGGACACGAGATTACAATTTGTTTCAGGCTTCATCCACGAGCATTTGGATGCTGCAGTGATAGCCGTATTACAGCTGGAAGAAGCAAAAGATCCATTCACCTCGGATCGCCATATGAATCCGCCCGAGGTGTCTTGGCGAGTCGCCGAAGTATTCAGCTGTTATTCCTATGCTGCCTGATGCGTTCTGGCGCTGTGGGCGGTGGCTTGGCGCCTGCTGAGCTTGATGGGGCGTGGGTGGCTGCCCCAACTTCGAGGAAAACTTGTGGCCGGCTGCAAGAGCCGTCATGATAATCCAGAGAACTCGTGGAGATACATACCACTAGCTGTGCAATGCGTCTGCTATGGTGCGGACATTGCGCATCAAATCAAATAGTACATGCCAAGTCGTGGACGTCGGCTAATCGGCCTTGGATGTGGATCATCATCAATGTGTTTGTTTACCAAAGGCTTTTGATCCAAACAACCGTCCCGCGCCTCGTGGGAGCGCAACATTGGTTCGACATTACTATCACGAGTACGTTGATCTGAAGCTCTCGTAACACCTGCTGACAGACTTCTCTAGGTCTTCGATAAGCATCAATGTCTTCTATTCACTACCGTGGCAGAAGTCGTAGCCGGGACCGCCATTCGCGGATGGACGACAGTGACGGGCACGAACTACGCGACCGACGGTCATATAGACACGTGGACTCCAGCCGAGCTGAGCTCAACGACAGAGATCAATCAACTCGAGGTCGAAGATATCGCTCTCACTCGCGCACACCTTCCCCAAGAAGGCGGTCGCGGTCCCGATCGACCTCCCGAAGACCATTCTCTAAGAGACCTAGATCATATTCACGCTCGCACTCACGTGAGCCTATACGTCGCTCTCGGTCAAGAGAAAAGCACAATCACAAGAGTAAGAAGGAAAGACGGAAGAGATCTCGATCACCGGCAACCAGCTCTTCGGATTCAGACTCAGGGTCCGATCGCAAACGACACAAGAAAAAGAAACATCGCACACGCGAGGAAAAGGAGCGCAGGAGGAAAGAAAAGAAAGAGAAAAAGGTGACATACCATTGCCTCGTGAAGCTCATGAACATTGACTGGTTTTGCAGAAGAAAAAGCACGGTACTGGGAGTTCGAGCGCACACTGGGGAAAATATGGAATAATTAGCGACTCTGAGTGAGAAAGTATTCTTGGTGGAGTCCATGAATTGACACAGCTCCACTAGTTTCTTTAACAAAACGCAGGAATTCAGAACCTGGCTCCTTGAAGAACGCAAACTCAACCCAGAGGGTCTATCCAAAGACCAAGAGCGAAAAGAGTTTGCCGTTTTCGTGGAAGATTACAACACTGGTATGGCTTCTTTCTTTGTCGTGCATTGATGGCTTTGAAATATTTTTCCAGCCACTTTGCCTCACGAAAAGTATTACCACATGGAAGCGTATGAACGGCGGATGACCTCTTTGAGGTCGGGGGAGTTTGTCCCCCCTCCAGAGGACAACTACGACCCTGCCGCGGATATGAAAGCACACGCGTCGAGACACAAGAAGGCTGCCGCTGATCAAGAGAGCTATATGTCTCGTGAACAATTGATGGAGTTGCGTAGGGTGCAGCACGAGAGAGTTGAGGTAGGAATTCCCTTGCTGAGATTGCCGCGTATTTACCCATAATGAAACCAACCCGTAGATTGGACGAATGAAACGTTTAGGAATGGAGGTGAAACAAAACATGGGTGTCAGGATGGACGGTAGCATGTTTGATGGCTAGATTCTTGAATACAGATTCACTCCATGTCGTCCTTGTAGTCACTAATTTTGTGACCTGTCCTCGCTATCTTTGTGCATGATTAAGTTTATAATACGGTCGTGATCGACCAGCTTGAGCAAGACCTTGACACGCGTGCGTCGCGAGGCGTTGCAGGGTGACAGCATTGTCGTGCCTGCCAGCTGGTAGTTGTGTGGCGAGCTGAGTGGTGCCGAACTCTGAAGCGAATCTTGGTTTTAACGTTCATCATGCTTGATATCTTGCTCCTCGGTGCGACGGGTAATGTAATTCGCTCACTCGTCTTGTTCTTGCGCTCACGCATGTCTGCATCAAGGTTATACGGGTCGTCTGATTGCACGCTACCTGGCTACCCATCCGCAGCGCACGGCGTTCTCGTTCGGCTTGGCTGCGCGCTCAGATTCAAAGCTCAAGGCTCTCGTACGCGAATACGCCGACCTCGCGGACATTCCAACATTCGTAGTAGACGTCACAAATGCCGATGACGTTGACAGAGTCGTACAACGTGCGCGAGTCATCATCAACGCCGTCGGCCCATATTGGCGTTGGGGAACACCTGTCGTCCGGGCGTGCGTGCGCCATGGCAGGCACTACGTCGACCTCACAGGTGAGGCACCTTGGGTCAGGGATATCATCATGGGGCAAGTGCCATGATGTCTCCTTCTGCCACAGTACCTAACATGACAGCCTTTCGCAGCTTTGATTTCACCGCTAGCCGCTCTGGTTCGGTGATTGTCCCCTGCGCTGGACTCGACTCTGTTCCTTCCGACGTTCTCGCTTACTTGGGTAGTAGAACACTCAAGGCGTTTGCGGGCCCGGCGACCACAGTGGATACATCGACATCAGCATGGGAACTATCTGGTACGGGGATCTCGGGTGGAACGTTTCTATCTATCCTCTCCCACCTAGAGGAAGTCCCGAAGCACAAGTGGGAGGAAGCCAGAAGAGACTTTGCTCTCAGCCCAAGTACGACGGCCCCACTTGACAAGTCATGTGATACTGACCCACTTGCCAGTCAAAGGCGTAAAGAGCCCACCGCGGAAGGTGTTCTACCTGCTTCCAGTTTCAAAGCCACCTGTACAAGGAGCCCTGTATCTGATGTCAATCGTAAATTTGCAAATTGTCCAGCGTTCCTGGGGCTTGTTCGAGCTTGCGACGCGGAACCCCAGGCTCCTGCTGGACACCTCCCGACAGTCTGGCGGTGAACACGAGGATACGACGGGGTTGTCCTATGGCTCGCAGTTCAAGTATGAAGAGTTCCTGGCGCTTCCAAGTCGACTTCATTCGCTCCTTGTGATGCTATCCCTGGTAATCGTAGCAGGGGCTATGTGGCTATTTCCGCCTGTACGTGTCGCCATTTTCACTTCCTCGAACGAGCCGTTGATGGCGATGTGTTTCAGGTTCGGTGGATAGCTCGTAGGCTCATGCCTCGATCAGGTGATGGCCCCCCTGAAGAGTATGTGCTCTGATTGTCGAAGAATGATGTGGTTTGATCATAACTATCCACTTTCCAGCCGATCTGAAGCGGGTGCTGTCACTATCACAAATATAACCACGTCATTACCGAATGCTGAGGGGCGGACGACAACTGTACGAACAACATTCCGTGGTAAAGGAGAGCCGGGATACTTGCTGTCATCGAGTAAGTGTTCATTGTATCCTTTCCCATCCTGCGGAACACAATTGACCAACGGTTTGTTCACAGTCATCATCGTGGAATGTGCCTTGTCTCTCGTATTAGAGGCCGACCGTCTCCCATCGTTCGCCAAGCGCGGAGGTGTGCTCACACCTATGACTGCGTTCGGTGATGTGTTGATTGAACGCTTAAAAACTTCTGGACGTATAACCATCGAGAGCGAAGTGGTACTCGCGGACCCAACTCGGAAGCAACTGTAGAGCCGGGATAACTCAGCCTCGTGATTCCTGTTCACCCAGGTGCCTGCAAGTTGTAAATTATACATTGTCTATGGCGTCTATGCTCTATGAGTATGTATAACTATAATTCCATGTCGGACTGGTTATCTATAGTACGCCCTATGGTTCATGCAATGAATTACTGCTAAGATTGTAATCTAAACTGAATCCGGCGCTCAGTCGATGATGCCATACGCCAATGCTGTTGAGACAATAGATCAAATGTGACCCATGGCTGCCAGGTACACAATGAGTTGTGGCAAGTGGCGATCAAAGGCGGGCGCACAAACGTGTCGTGAGCATCGCCTTGAGTGACGTATTCATTAATCCGATTGTTTATAGTTTTTGGCATCTGCAGTGCGGCCCGGCGCGACTCCAGGACGCACGGGAAAATGCAAACATGCTTGGCATCTGCACCGGGCCCGACCCGACTCACGGGCGGGGATATAATATCCCATTAATCTCCTTTGCTGACGGTGGTAAAATGAGACTGCGGCTCCGAAATAAAACGTTCATGTTGGGCGCGATGTAGATGTACGTACCAGTGTGGTGGCCGCGTTTTCTCCACGAGGAGCATCCTGCCAGTGGCATGTCCATGTAGTGCCGACACCCTGATATGATGGGGTCCGTCTATTTGTCTTTTTGGCGGAGGGCACTGCTAGGGATGCTCGACTGTCCATTGGTGGGCTAAGCAGAATCGGACGCTCGGTCACCTGCTGTCATTGACTTTGGAAATTGGATGAACTCCGGGCTCGGGTGGTGGGATATCGATCGATCAAGCCAAGACTCAGCCAGAAGGTTGACATGCGCCGTCCTGGATTGCATGTCGACTACAAGCTTGTTTGTTGTGTGTGTATTGGTAGTAGGCGAAGGCACTGGCGAGTCCGCGTTGATCTGTCAGACAGACCAGGCAAAATTATGGTAGATGGTCCTTGGTATGTACAGCTGATATGTTGCTTGCCAAGAGTCTCTGCCATCCGGGGATAGACTGCGATTTCATACCCCGACACAGGTTGAAACGCTCCGCTGCGAACGGCCGACCTGGTCATTGGCTGCGGCATCTTTTCAACTTGAATAATAATTCATCAAGGCAGATGCCAGGGGAGCTGTGCATCCAATCCTGTTCAAGAAACAGTGGCACCAAACCAAAAACGAGCGCTCAGCAAGGGTGAAACAGCGGATTTGCTCACCGGAGGGCTTTGTGGATGCATTAGGAACTTGAATGGATGCATCCAGCAATCCGAGGGTCGGATCCTTGAGCAAGGGCTGCGAATCTTTTGATCGACGGTTGATCGTCTCCACGAGCAAAGTGCAGATCCTTCGATGCAAAGCTGCTCAGGATTTTGACCTGATCTGCAGATCAACGAAACGGATCAGAAACAGGCTACAAGAGTACGTACTGGAGTCGTATAAACTGCAGAACAATTTATTTGCTGTTTAACCACGGACAGCTACGAACCTCAACGATGTAGCTATAGGGTCGGATACTACAGCCATCGGACGCGCCGTCCGCCATTCCTCTTCTAATGGGGACGTATATTGACCGAAGTAAGTTCCGCATACACCTTGAGGCTGTCCATTGTGGCTTGTCTGCCAGGTGTGTATAACTTAAAATTTTGCCAGACAGGCACGTGCACAAGGCTTTGTGTTGATGCTGGTTTGTGGCACCCAAACAGATGACCTCATCTGAGGCACTCCATTGAATTGCTGTAGCAGTCCAGGCGGACTCCGATGGTTTTTGCCATCGGCCGATGGAATCCAATGGTTGCTGTCCCACTTGCTGGTCAGTCCAGCGAACCTATTGATAACCAAGCTTGCAGGCGGTTTATATCTGCTTTCTACCCTCTGCCGTTTCTGCAACCTCAAGTTCGTAATGACCTAGCTCTATTCTCCTCTTCCGAGGTTACGGTGTGTTACCCCCTGGCGGGACCGGAGGACCCAGCCATGGACGCGCGTCCTTCCCTTTCAAGGTGTCCTAGGCGGTCTCCTTGCCCTTAAGCAGTGCACCCTGCCGTCCGGCCTGCCGCTGGAGGCTAGTGGATAACTATATAATCCACTTCTCATTCCATACACCTGGTCACATACTCAGCTGACCTCTTTTTTCTTCGATTCGTTCATTATCTTCCTTCCTCCAGTGCACTCCCCGCACCCCTTTACCTTGAATGTTCACTGCGTGCCCGACATCTATTTCATCGAGAATTCATCTCGTGTCAAATAATCCTCGCCGTTCCCGGGTTTCTTAGGCATATCAGGCTTGTCAGTTCGACATGTATTCTGAGTATGCTTATAGTGGCTCGCCCCTTACGATCTTTGCTTTAGGTCATGTGTTACAGCAGAGCGTGAGTAAACGCTTTCGTGCTTGAGTCACTTTTGTTAACTACTATTGCAGAATCCAATCTCGCAAGCGACCGTGAACCCCGCAGATCTTTTTTTGACGCAACCTTCCCATGGGCCGACGCAGCCTTACACGATCCCTCACAATGTCCTTTCCGCTGCCAACGACTGCTTTTGGGAAAATCTCCCTGGGGTTGGCCACGTGCCTCAAGAGAGTTCCGGATGCCATCCTCTAGCACAAGTGACGCAATGCATAGGCCAAGTGAGCATCATGATCAACTTCGCGCCTGCTTTGTCTAATTTTCATGGCAGCCTTTGGGCCAATTCGCTGTTACCAATGATGAACCTCCGATGATTGTCGGACCAGTGTCTCGTGGGAGATCGGTAATATGCAAGTGGGTATCGGAAGATGGGACAATGCCAATGTGCTATCAACCGATCGCGAGGAGGACTCTCTCGATGCATCTTGCGGAACATGGGATCCGGAACATGCCCAGGCATCGCATTGTGCAGTGTCGCTGGCAAGGTTGCGGGGCACAGATGAAGCGGCAGGGAATTACGCGCCATGTTCGTGAAGTCCATATGGGCTTGAAGCGCAAATATCACAAACATGCGTTTTCTCGACAACCATTGTCATCGATGCCCTGTGTCGAGAGGACATTGGAACGGGACGGAAGGCCCTTGAGAACATTTTGATGATTAGTGCGTCCATCGATTTCCCCATCACATTAGACTGACGCGCTCGTGCTTAGTTATGTATTCACGCCATTCTTTACCATCATTCTCTTCTCTTCCTTCGTTATTTATCATCTTTTTGTACGATACTTGTCGGAGAGGTGGATTCTCCGTCTATGCGTCCGTTTTTGCCTTGTGTTTTTATCTTTCCTAACTTCCCGACGTTGTTCGCGTCAGCCTTGCGACGTGTCTAGCACAGGTGTATATTCCTTCTTTCTGCCATTGCAATCATACAAATTTTAACTTCGACCCATCGAAGTCACAAACAGCACGATCTATCATCAGTCTATGGGAAAATTCCGTATCGTGTATCAAATTTCTTCATTGTCAGATCTGACTCTGTTTGTGAATTTTGAGCTGGTCGGGTCACTCAGAACGGGATTGACCGGTTTCCACTAGTCAGAATCAACGAGGAGGTCTTGATTATGTAATTATGTAAACAACACCGTTGACGCCGAAGTTTACTTAGAGTGTGAAGCCACAAAGGTCGCATTCACATATCATGTAGCACTCGAATGGTTGCAGATAATATCATTACTGTTGCCTAAGTTGAGCCCTTCGTTCAGCCTGTCAAACAAGTCAACTGCCAAGAGAAACGGTGTCCACTGTCAAAAAGAGCGGAAGACAGAGATTAAACCAGTGACTGATTCACGGTAGACTCGCGGATGATTCGCTGGAGACACTTGCTTTGTTGATCGTGCTTTGTGGAGGTGTGCCGCTGTTTCGATTCAGTGACAGCACTCCGAGTCTCCGACTCGCCCTCGACAAACCGCGCGCAACTTGCCACAGGACGTCCAGTATCAACATGTCGAGCACCTTCCCATGAATGTCGCGACTCCCAACTCTCGTAAGGAGCCTGGAGCGATTGTATGCAAGAGGCGAAGAGTACCAAGCTGTTCCGTTTCCAATGGTGCCACGAGCGTTAGGTCGTTTGGTAATTCATTAACCTATCCGCCGCAACTCCAACGAAACCCAAATCCGTATCAGCAGCCCTGCGGACTCGAATTACTCGTAAGCGCCTAGTATGAGGAGAACTATACTTGCCTGCACAAACGATTCTCGGGAACCCCTTACTCGGGAACGCCACTCCCGTCGATTTGCATTCAGGCAACAGTGCTATGACGACGTTCAACCGATTCGGGTCTCTCGAGCCGTCCAGGCCTGTGGTTTGTTCTATGGATCGATAGTTGAACCGGTGATTGAAATCGCATAAGCAGAGCGTGGGTCATTCATCGCGGAACTCTAGCGCCATGTGTGCTTCTGAAAAACTTCCTCAGTTGGTATGGAAGGTCTGCTTATATTGAAGATTGCGTGCAAGGTGCGTGCGCTTTGTTGTAATGAAAATGAAACCATGTGTCGCCCCTCAGTGGTATTCTTGGCGTCGACGTCATACACAATGTGCACAAAGCCAACCCCCAAGGTTCGCTTGCGAATCATTCATGGATTACTTCCATGGTACGTGTCTTCTGTGAGATATGCGGGTCAGTTAGAGTAGTGAGACCAAGGCAGTGGTACCTTTGACGCCGGTGATTCACATGTCGATCTTGGGATCAATAAACACTCGTGCGCCAGTAACGTGGAGCCTTCAACTATCTCACATTTAGTGGATTACGAGGGTGCAGGCTCCTACCGCGTATTCTACCCAGGCGGGTGAGATGACAGGTCAACATTCGGATTTTGGTCGTGGGGGGGAACGTTCACAGGCTGGAATGCAGGTAAGCGAAAGAAGCATGTTATCTCGGGTTACGTTGGGAGGACAAACAACTGACCTGAAATGTGCTCTTATCAGACGCTTTAGCAGGGAAAAAGCAGAGCCGAAATTGATTAGCGCTGGGATCTAGTATATATGATGGTGAGGCACGAGCGTCCACAATTAACGTGTTTCTTCCCTTCACTCCCTTCCTCCCTGCGGCCAGTATCCGTACGGTATTCTGGCGTCGATAAAGCTCCCATTCCTATACATACTCAACGACACAGGATTTGCCCTGCTTCGAGCCAGTTCACTCTGATTCAGTTTGGTCACCGACTGATTGGTTCATGCTGATCACCCCGCGGATCTGTCTCCTCTTTTCGAACATGGTTGACCCCCGGGCTTAGGGAGTTGGCTTGCGTCCAATACCGCGGCGTATTCCTGCCTCGACTGATTTTGGACGAATATGGTTCCGTTTTGGGTGATGCCTGCCAATTGGCAGGTCTATGGTGGGATTGACCCTGCTACGCTCCGCCTCGATTTCTAACAGAAAGTTCCTTACATGAGGGCCCGCCAACTGAGATAGTTGGAAGGCTCTAGTTTTTACAAATGACCCGCAAACGTTGGCCGTCTTCCTCTTCCTCCTCTCCCATGGATCCTAACCATCCCTCTCATCCCCCTCAGCCTTCAAATCTCTCCTTTCTAGCCGCGCCGCCAGGATATCCGTGAGCAAGAACACAACTCCTGCATCCACCATCTATCTAACTCCGGCTCTTCCTGTACAGATCGGCATACTACCCACCCCCAGAAATGTACCAAGGTACACAACATCACCACGGTGGTTTCAACACCAACTGGGGCCCGGTCGTAAGCTAGCATTTTATTTCCGCTCCGAACTTGTGCTGACGAGCCTGCAGCAGCAGCAGCAGTTTTTATACCATGTGCACCAAACAGCAGGCGGAGGGTCTTCCACCGCTGGGTGCGGTCCCTTCGTTCCGTCCACTTTCTCCAGACTACTGATGGAATCGTGTAGAATGGCTGCACAGACGAACAATGTCGGTTATCGCTGCCAGTGGCTGACCGGCGATACCATCTGTAACCAAGTTTTCGCCGACTTTGACGACTTGATGGTCCACCTCGGTAGGGTACACGATGTGCAGGGCTCCGCAGGCCGAAAGATGCGTTGCCAATGGTGGACAAATAATGGAGGATGCTGCGGCAAAGAGTGTCGCCGCGACGGAATGAGACGTCACATTGGCACGCATGTTGGTTGCTCGTTTTCCTGCACCGAGTGTGGAAAGCCCTTCTCTCGAAGGGACTCCGTGCGTGCGCACGAGAAGAAGCAGCATGGCAAGCAGTAACTGAGCGTTGTCGTAGTTGTATTTGTGTTGTATTACAAGACGTTTCCAATGGAAAGAACGATTCCCGCGCAATGCTGACCGTCAATTGTATACAGGTGATTACGCGGACTTTCCGCCCTCCTTTTTCTTCTGCTTCCACACTCAACATAGCCTCATCAAATGGGGCGGTAAACCAAGGGACCCTACCCGGTATCTGTATTACTTGTGGGGTTAGCGTTCGCAACCTTGCCAGCGTGATCCGACTGTCACGTACCTTGGCTGGCACATAGTAGCAGTTGCGCACGAATCCCTTGACTGATCATCGCCGTGGATGGCTCAGGCGGACGGGACAGATCATGTTGTCAGCAAATGAAACTCTGTACGCAAAGCCAGGAGAGGACACAACATTGTGATCGACCTCGGATAACGATCTGAAACGCGGGGGTGTTGATTTGTTTGAAACACGACAGCGCCGTTTTTGGGCCTTGAACAAAGTTCAGTCGTCCTCCATACAGTCTGCACAGGTACGTTGTTCAAACTTAACTCAAAACATTGTTCCAAAAACTGTGCGAGGCCAGGTCCGCTGCCAAAAGTCTATTCAGTTGACCATGGGGTGCCTAATGAGCAGGACCCCAAAAATAGAGAGAGTAAGACCCAGCCGACGCGACTGCCGCCATCCGCCTCGTGTTTCGTGGCAGAATATTTGGCGGGCATCCGTGGGGAATTGGCTGGTGCCACCGAGCGGAAATGACGGTGGCGTGGGTTGAGACGGTGACTTCACAATTCATTGCGGATGAGCATAGCCCGGGCTCAACGGATGTAACGATAGATCGTCAAGGCACGTCCGACTGGAATATGGTGATTCCGACCCAGGCGTTATCCCCCTTGGGAACGAGGGAGGATTTACCGTTGTTGTGGACGCTATCCCCTGAACCGACAGTAGAAAGTGGCGTGTCTGAGCATCGTGAGTGATCAGCGACTGCGCAAATGTTCTGACCCACTGTTAAAGGGGGCGGGGTCCACTCGAATTCTGTTAAACGATACGTTGAGGGTCGTATTTCATACATTGCGCATGACGTCATTTATGGCTCGGAGAGGATAGTCACGTGGCAAGTGGGGTATTTGCTATCTTTGCCACAACATAGCCAGTCGCGTAGCCTAATGGCGAGCGAGCAGTGAATAGTGAACGCGCACAGGTCACCGTGACAGTTTTGTGGCATGTTAACGACCGCGTCGCGCAGCGGGATCAATGACAAGACGTGACGGAGTCGGTGGACGTCTGTATTCTCGAAAATAAGTTTCGAAGCATTACATGCAATAAAACATCACACCAAAAAGTTCCGTTTCCCTGTGTCCAGGGCTGACGGCAACCCGAACGATTCAATCAGTACTAGCCAGGCACCGACCACTCGCCTTTTCGGCAGAAAGAAACGGGCAGTGTCGGATTCCACAGAGAAGGTTGCGTTGTAACGGTCAGAAACATGTTTGCGCAGTCCTCCAAGCTGTGGGTATTTTTGGGGATGCTATTTATTCGTTTCGTGCAGCACCTGCTACAGCAAAGTGCCATCTTGCCAAGGTACACATCTCGGCGTATCTAATGTGCAGTGGCAATGAGTACCCCGTCAGCACCCAACATACTTTGGAGGTGATCTGCGGAACATTCTATAGAGAAGTTGCACCTTGCCAAGGTACACACCTCGGCAAAATGGGTGCATATTTAAACCTAATGGGCAATGGCAATGAGTGCCTCCCATCATCTGACATACTCTTGGGGTAATCAACATGCATACGCAAGGCGAGCATGCATTTCCGCTGGACACAGACCCAGTTGTCTCTGGAGTCCTCAGTGGCTCTTACGCACCATTCCCTCCAGGGTTGACGCAGGGTGACCTGCCTTCTGAAAGGTACAGAGACATTGATTCTTCAAGGTCGTGACTTCTGACGAGTCCCATTCAGCCAACCGCTGGATGTTATGAACTTCGACTTGAACTCGTTAGTTGTTGCAGTATCAGGATTTAAAGCTTCATATCAAGGACATTTACAGGTGGTCATCGATGGTGGAGGAGTCCTTCGCCAATGCTTTGATCCTTCACCTCAACCAGCACGCGGAACTCCAGGTTCTAATGGAGCAGATAGATCAGCTGGAAGAAACAAGCAATAATGCAACAAATCTCATGCTGACAGACCCAATCATAAGCTCGGAACACCAATTGTACCAGTGCTCCTGGCATCCACATGATCCAGGTGCACGATGCAGCCGCGTTGCGCCTGACAGGCAAGCATTTCTCCGGCATCTTGCTGAAATGCACCAAGTTTCGGGCAAGTCAGACGGAACAATCATTTGTCGGCTATTGGGTTCCAATACGGGTTCAGCATGTACAACGTCCATAAAGAGAGGAAGCTTTCCTCGGCACGTCGATACTCATTATCCTCTGCGCTACCACTGTCAAAACTGTCCCCCTGGCACGTCTTTCTCGCGCCAGGACAGCTGGAAGAAACACATGAAGAATAAGCATCCAGAGACGCCTTTGGCATCATGACTCGTAGCAGACTTACTATATTAGTCCATACCCTCTTTAAACCACCATTTTTTGTCTATGCCTTTGAGCGTTCGTATTCTCGTCATACACTCCTGACATGCTGTGCACGCATCAGATTCTAGTCCCATTTCTCTGGTAGATTAGTCTGTAGAGACAGCAGGCAATGTTTATATGTTACTTAGTGTGTACCGTGGACATAAATATCAAGTGACTTACGCTTCAAGTTCAACATTTAGCTGCGACAAATATACAATTTCAACCTTGATGCAACCTCGATGCGACGTCGAAGATGGTCCATCAGGGTACAAAAGACTACGTGGTTTATTCTCAATACCAGAGGTTGAAAATCCAGAGGTTATTGTCAACTGATCATACCTTCTACTGTCACGGATCAAAGCTTGTGAAAATTTGGACCAGTCGAAGTTTCTTCGGTCAAAAATGCATGAATATTGCATGGAAAAGTCACGTCGATGATCCAGTCTGCACACCAGACATCTGGGAAGGGAGGTGGGGGATACCGTTTCGGTGTAAGCGTTGGTTTAATAAAGCAGCGGCTTATCGCCTTGCTGTGTATACAAGGACTAACAATTGTGGCGTGCGAAGTCCCTCCACAAGCTGTGTCATTACGAGAAGACTCCTTGTATTCTTCTAGGTCATCTCCATGCTACAGCATCGCACGGCTGGTGCCTGGCATCCAGGGTCACGCCAGAGGCTTGCTGTGATGAGTACCTTCACGATCTCTGATAACGCCGCTGGCCACAACTTCGTACACAAATATAGGCTTGCTAGTGGTTCCAAGTGCTGGACCTTGAATTCTATGTTGAACCTGAGGCTATCTGATAGAGCCGTCAACGAAAAGTCAGCATAAACCATGATATTCGCACAAGAGAGATGGAGGAGGAGATTGAGGGCTTGGTTAAATCAAGGAGTATCCTCGTAGACGTTGAATTCGGACGATTAGATAAACCTGGGCCAACGGAAACAAGCAGTCAGCCCGACGGCGGTACATCACCACACCCGGATGGCCCGAGTTCAACGTCGGGGCCGCATCCCCATTAAGGTGGAACAGGTTGAGACCAAGTATTGGGTCTACACACTATCCACTAGAGGAGAGCCGTCGGGAAAGCTTCCTCTCCGTTCCGAACTATTCGGAAGACGAGTCGGAATATACTCCTGCCCTGTTTCGCTTCGCCATCAGACAACGTCATCTCCTGCGACTTCGCAAGAAGGAGAGTCACTGGTACTCCTGAGACAGGTAAGCTGCTAGTCAAATTGAGGACCTGGTCGTTGCTCCGTGATCACGGATAGGAGGGTGACAAAATTTGCAGGCGCCACCTTGTAGTACGTGGTCGTTATGGAGACACATTCACAAGCCTTTGTGCAAGCAAAAACCTTTGACCACCTACCGAGGCAAGCCAAAGGTAGCTCGGGCCCGTTAACCCGACTTCCTACTCGAACACAACCATAACCTCGCAATTCTTCACGGGTCAGTTAGGACTCATTTCGCATATCGTGACAAAGCACTACTAAATCCCCGCTCTACAGGCTTGATTATTACAACTGCTGGTGTGCATCTGCCGTCCAATTCGGCTTGGCTAGCATCGCTTATCTGTCTCCGGATCACATCAATCCAAGTGGGCGGCATGAAATCAATCAAATACTCACGCACAAAGTTTCAGAAAAAATGCCATTTGTGTTACAATGACAATGTAGAGTTTCGACGCTTAGAGTGGCTCTATCATGTAAAATTGCTGAAACTCCCTGAGCTCTCTTGCACTTCCGTTAGTTTGGATATAAAATGACTTGGAAAATTTCCTTCAAACGCCCACGGGGACTGGTGTCTCCGATATGACGCTTTTCGACGATACTCCCACCTTCGCCCCTGGTGACTGGTTGAACGAATCTTTATCACCCTGGAGCCCATGGCCTCTGCACCCCATCTCACATTCGGCCACCCCATTCCCCGGTGGAGTGCTAGGACTGGAATCACCTGCGGCTTTTCCTCACTCAAGTGCTCAAGCTGACCTTGATTTTCGTCCCACTGGCACTGAAAATGAGTAAGACATAGGTGTTACGACTTTCTCATTGCTAATCCTGAACATCGTAGACATGGGATAGAGAGTGATTTTGCTTCATGTCGACACACCAGGTGATTATCCAACTTTCACTTTCCTGGAAGTGTTCACTTCGTTAACACCACCCTTTAAGAGGGTCCGTTCCGTTGGACACAAAGATGTGGTCTCCGTCTCCCGTGATTGTCTCCCCATGCTCGCCTTCAGGACCACACATCTCGGATATGAGGTCATATGGGTCGCTTCCCCTCTTGGCTGGTATGTATGCCATTCCAGTGCTAATGTCGTTTCATTCGATGATGCGCTCCATTGTGGTTCCAAAGATTTCACGAAAACTTTTACTCCCTATCGGACGCTGTCGCGTGATGTAGTATTAAAGCCGCAGGCCATTGTGCATACGCAGGAGGAACAGCGTTTTATTCCGGGTCTCTCCACCTCGATGGAATACCATCATGCAAGCGCCACCATCGACGTCAGTATCACTTGTTGTCTCTGAATATTGGTCTTGATTGTCACTTCAGATCGACCATGCCGCGTTCCCCAAAAATAGCTTGCATGTGTCGCCGCCCTCCTCAGGCTCTATTGACGACCGTGAACACTTTGGAAATGACACGGTGCAACCTCCCGTTATGCTCTATCACACCCCCAGAAAAAATGGTCCACATCCCCGACGCTGTCAACGCCGTGCTTGTGCAATCAGTATTGAAGGGTTATGGGTTGACAAAGACGATCTCTATTCGGGCGCAGGCCAGGGAAATGGCATGATCACCATTCATGAGTGCCAATGGGCCAAGTACAGCAACCCTTGCGGAATGTGGATCATTGGCTCTAGACCTCGCATCGGCACTCATATCCGAAAATGGCATCCACAAAGCCACCGTGACGTCGACGGCATGGCCAAGTGTCAGTGGAACGGGTGCACTGCTAGTAAAGCAATGCTCAAGGATTCCATCAACCGTCACGTTGTGACGATTCACCTCGGGGAAGGGTTTCATTGCCATGGCTGCAACCAGGAGCTTTCTCGGAAGGATGTGTATGATCAACATCTTCGGAACGGTCTTTGTCGAAACACTGAAGCTACGATAGTGTATGGCAGAGAGCACAAGATGATTGACACAAAAATGGCGTTGCGGCGAGGGGGGCTAGTTCGCCATGCAGATTGATATAACGCACTACAGTAACTAGCTTATTTGGTTTCGCTCCAATTCTTGGTTGTATGATTAGAAACTTGATTATGATAAATTATTGCCGTTCTGTCGCACGAATATTCAACTATTCGAAATACTCGAAACAAGGTTAGCACGTTATCACATCATGGTGAATAATTGGTAGGCTTCGCAGCACTTGAAACAATCATTTATCAATGCGTTTCAGCTCTTCTGATGTCAGCCATCGGATGTCATCCGAGTCAGCATTATACACGGCCAAACGTTTTTGGGACGAACTTGAATACGATATAATGGTTGAAGAAACAAAGTCTGTAGGGATGGATGGTGAGTACATACTCTTGGATAACGAACAAATACCTTGACGTTGACGTTGACAGCGGAACATCAACGATCGATTGATCGAGTCTCGACATATGATCGATGGTCGCAACTACCTTTGCGCCCACAACGCGATGCGATCTGGGAGGCTTAAAGAAGAAATCCAAGGGTAACATATCAAGAGAGAGCAGCAAAAGATGAAATACCGAGGAATCGTTTGAACTGAAGTAAATCACACGTTGGAAGACCATCCAGACGTCGTTATGTAACCACCAACCCAGCGGTGGGATCCTGCATGAGATCGAAGCGGACGGGGAGAGAGCTCGAGGGCAACTGGATTCTCAACGTTTGAAGCCACGAAGAGATCGAACATGCCAGTGGGGGGTCAGGCAGTGACTTTAGCTTAAAGCACAGGATGGTAGGAGAGAGATTGCACAGACAGACCCGGAGGGTGCTGAAAGCAGTTCTGGATCGCAGGGTCGGATACAGCAACCGACAATGAATTAGAGTCCTGTCAAGCTAGGTATGGAAGGCTTCCCACGTCAAGCAAGCATTAGACCTATGCTAATAGTCCTCGTGTATTTAGATGACAAACTGGGGATCCCATATCTTTGCCTACCACAGGAATGTGCTGTAGAGTTACGGAACTCTCGTGATACTGGCTGGGTAAAAATGGTATGATAACGATCGAAACCAATCATGGGGCGCACGTTTGACGTTCACCTGATCATGGCCTGGCGGTCCGGTTGGCAGTCAACCACCACTGCTTGCCAAGAAGCGCTGTTGCTTGAGAAAATTCGAAACGAAAGAGGTATGTGTGGCGGCTTGTGGCAGGTGCCGGCCAAGTGGCCGATCAAATGAATACATTGATAAACTCAGGGGGTTGGTGAGGGGTTGTCAAATGGGTCAACGAGTGAGAATGGTTCTTGGTAACTTGGAAAAGTACCGAACGGCATTCCCCATGGCTGTTTGATCACACTCCGTTTAAATAAATGATTTCCGATGCTCTTTGCGAGATACGAGCGCCCGTAGATTTACATTGATTCACCTCTGGCTTGAATTTAACTGAGGTGCATTGAGAGACGCAAAAGTAACAGCATCACAACCTCACCAGAACGGAGTTAAAAGGCACCCGTCACCTCAGAAATGACATCCTTCCTTTCAATATGTGCGTGTGCGGAATTGGGTCATCTGGCCCGAACAGACGCCAGAACTCGGTGCACGAAGTTTGGGAACACGGGGAGCACGCGGTTGCAGTCGAAGATCTGGCATGGCTCAAAGGTAAGTATGTTATCTCTGTCCTAGTCAGAGGTTCTAAGTGATCTTGAGAAAACCACGTCCATCATTGGAACTCTAGGTTCGTCATTTGATCACGGGCACTGGGCAGGATGGATGATCATGATCATGGACTCAAACTCAGGCAGATCTATATGTCAGCGTCCAATCTGTTGAAGCACAAGGATGTAACAGTAGGTGATCAAATATGCAATTGTCCACCTGCACATACCTATTCTTGTGGTTGGTTCATGAGCCTCTCTCCTCTCGCTGCAGCCAGGGTATCAGTCAGAGATGTTAATTTACTATTTGCCGATTTTCTCTTGCAATGTGTTTAATAGCACATGTAACCAGATTCTGCAGCAATTCACCGTATCTCTTGTGAGTCGCACAGTCCTGATGCTAAGCTGCCACGTCATGACGGTTGTCCACCTGGATCTGAGCAGTTCCAGACTGTAAGTGCCATACCATTAATGCGATATGATATATTTCAATAACTTAAAGACATACCCACAACCAACCCACAACCTAGGATTCTGTGCGTTCGAACATGTTCGACTCAGTCTGCCACAGTGCCGCCGGCGTTTCCCGATTCGGAAATTTAACATTCCCAGGTACCATCATGCGCGGGCGCCGCGATGTCCGAGATCGGGGCTGGCGATCCAGGCGACGCTCAAAGTTCCAAACTTTCTTTGGTCCCATTCAGATTGACACTATAAAAAGCATGCAGCCGCTCCACGTTTGTGACAATAGTACAGTCAGTCGCGCGTGGCACCAGTTACATCTACTCAATGTCCATCCGTACTCAATCCTCAATGGCATACTCTCCCCGAGACGCGGCTTTTGATTGGGAAGCTCAGGAATTCATAGGCTTCAGACGTGAACCCTCTGTTTCCCAACGTTACCTCTGGCCAACCCCCATGGAAGTGCCACGCAACTGCGTTCACAGTTCAAGCCTTCCTATTCTACCTACTGGCACAACAACGTCAGTCGTCAATACGTATATCTATGTTTGCGTTGTCCTGATGACATTCCTCGATCGTGGTAGGCAATCTTGTTGTGGACAACATTCGTGTCTGGAGCGCACTCCATTTCCTTCGCATGCGAACCAGGTCTAGTAAGCCACCCAATCTGATTACGTTCGTTACTCAATTTGACCATTTCATCTATTCATTCCAGTCCAGCCCTTTCTGCGTCCGCTCATTCAAACCAGTAGGTATCTGTAAGATGCTGTATAAACTTCATATCTTATCGCCTCCAATGGCAGACAGACACAACACGACCCCACATTATGGAGGTCGATTGACATACAGGGGTTCCCTAACTTGAATGTATCGCCCGCTCCGATTGTGGTGAATGATAGGACATCGACCCCCCATCCTGCCTACGTACTAGGTCCATATGGTACCTATCAGGACACTCAAACAGCATTCAATTCCTTTTCAACACCGCGACGTAACTCACCAGACAGACACATGCTCCCGCACCTCATCGAGCAAGATATTTGCAATTCCGGTAACCATCTTCTCGATCAGTCGAGCTCTTTCGCACGTGACGTCTTCCCGCTACCAAGGCTCATTGAACGACCAGAACCAGAACGTCGCGAATTCGTTTATCCCATGCCATCCTCCTTTTCATTCAGTTCATTTTTGCCTTACCCTTCCTCTCGCTCAGTGTCGACAGGGTACCCTGAACCGGATCCTTGTTTTCTTCTCGTGTCTCCTCCGGACTCTAGTGCCTCGTCTCGCCGCCGGCGAGGTGCATCTGCGATCGAGTATGCCGGGTTATGGATCGATGAAGAAGAACTTTTCCAAGGTCTCATGGAACCCAATGGAAAGCTCAATCTTCATCAATGCCTTTGGGAGGCAGATCGTTCCCCATGTCATCTCTGGATCAAAAGCGATAAGTCCTGCATCAACACTCACCTACAGAAGTGGCACAAAGTGAGAGCCGGCGGAGACAAACTCGAGGTTGAATGCCATTGGTCTGCCTGTGGAAGAACGATGCTGAAAGAGTCGATTGCGAGGCACATCTTAAGTATCCACCTTGGGGAGATGTGGATGTGCCAGGACTGTGGGAAGAAGACCACTCGGAAGGACGTTTATAGGCGACATATCGTGAGATCAGATTTCGAAGGGTGCAGGACTGTAGGCGCGCAGATCACGTACTCTGCTGATGTGCGAGTGACTGATGCTCGCGCTGCTCTGGATAGTGGAGGAAGACTGCGGTATGCTGATGATTGAATGACTTTCGCGAGTTTCTCACCGATTTCTTTGCTGTCATGGTGTACACTAGCTACCCTCCTCGCATGTGTTGTTACGAACTACATAGTAGCCATGTACATATACCAATCTATGACCAATAATAGTTGTCATTTACAATAATTGACTACTATCCGCAAGGTGTCTCAGTGCAAAAGTCATCATCAACGATGCGATGAGGTTGGCCCGGGCCGCGCACCTCGGCCTCGTTGGGCGAGACACGGAGGACTCGCTTCAACCACGCACGCAATCCGGACCTCTACAACTTTGGACACACCAGATGCGCTTTCGTGCCGTCGCTGGATAACTTGCCAAGTTGTCTCAAGCTCCGAATAGCACTAACCGTTCTTTCGGTCCCGCGTCATCCATGACAGGCTCGGTAGATGGTGAACTCTCTGGGTTGAGGTTTGGCCCAATCTCGAGTTGACAGTGGTACGTCGTTTGGTTGTTAAACGCCAAGTGGTGGAAACCAAGGTCAGTTTGAAAGTCTGCCCAGCGGGGCACTGAGGCGACTCAGAGATAAGTGCCATATCTACATGATGTGCCAGTGCCACGGTCGCCTTTAGCCGGGACGGCTCTCCAGGAATCACCTAACTTGGTTTGGTGACCAGATTATACATTGTAGTTGGGGTCCAAGGTACCTTTCTCCGTAATAGTGCCTGCGACAAGATGATTGGTCCGTTAGGACCAAACATGAGCAAACTATGCCAGTCGTAGGTGTCTTTTAGCCAAGGTCTGCTTTCCCCACTCGCATACTCCTCCTTCGTCCATTCTCACTCGGAACCACCACGTGGTTTCTGACCAAAGCCAAGGCTCCGCCCTTTGCTTGAAAGACGGGATCACAGCCCCGGCCACGGACAGATTAGGAGATACCATTTCTCCCACCCTTGCCAACGCCTCCCACCATTCTCATCACGTCAAGCAACCAACATCCAGACCCCCATGGATCCAATCATGTTACCATTCGTGGCGCCGAGTCAAGCGGCCACCACAGTTCTACAGTATCAGCCAAGATGACATAATAGTCGCGTATGTTTCCGTACAGTTGCGCTTTTACTTCGCTTACCATGCTTTTCTTTAGGGTTATGGGAGTCACAGGGACGGGAAAGAGTTCGGTGAGTCATTGGTGTGGGATTCTATACCCGATACTGAGTATTCACAGT
This sequence comes from Boletus insuetus, assembly GCA_038093095.1. Taxonomy (NCBI): domain Eukaryota; kingdom Fungi; phylum Basidiomycota; class Agaricomycetes; order Boletales; family Boletaceae; genus Boletus; species Boletus insuetus. The sequence goes on from JBBPRQ010000248.1 coordinate 27,691, forward strand.
TCGTTAACAAGGCAGCTGGGAGGAAGGCGGTCGAGATAGCCAACGACTTGAAATCCAAGACACAAAAGATACAGGTCCAATGTCACCATCCCAATAGTCGTCGGAATATTGTCTTGGTAGACACCCCCGGATTCGACGACACAGAGCGATCCGACGCTGAGATTTCAAGGAACATAGCCAATTGGCTGAAGGAAACGTAAGTGGACTTGAGAGTGAAGTCGGGTTTTGCCTGACTCGATGCTCATAGGTACCGGAACAAAATCAAACTTTTTGGTCTACTCTACCTCCACCGTATCACAGACGACAGGGTGGCTGGAACCCCTCTACGGAATCTTTCCGTATTCAAGGACCTGTGCGGCGATGATGGCATGAAGAGTATTGTCCTCGTCACAACAATGTGGACCAATCAGTTGGTTCCAAGAGGGAAGAAGAGCTTCTCTCGGAGTTCTGGAAAGCTATGATACGCCTCTGCTCGTGCACTCGTCGTTTTCAGGGTACCCGCGAATCAGCCTGGGGGATCATCAATTGCTTAGACTTGGAGGGATCTGCCGAGAAGCGCAATCCACTCCAAATTCAGCAGGAAATGGTTGATCGCGGCCTGCAGCTTCATGAAACAACGGCAGCTAGAACCTTCATTCGTTCCCTCACCCAGCTTGCAGTAGAAGCCAAAAACAAAGCTGCGTAACAAGTCTCGTCGGAAATCCGCCGCAAGAGAGCCTTCAATTAGCCTCCGGTTGCGTCTATTCCCAAGCAGGTCCTCCACGACCGGATCAAGCTTTTCCGAGGCCGGCTGCTCTGTAGTTGCGTCGAGAGGTTCTTCAAGCATTCCCTCTTGTGATTCTACACCACTGTCTAGCCCAGCCGAGAGCACCTTTTCGGGTTGTAGTATGAATGGTCAACAGGATACACTCTTGGCTGCGATCAGAGTTCTTGGGCTTGCCCATCAGATGGCTGACATATTTGTCGCCGCTAGTTTCCCCGCTGTGTCTTTTAAGACCAACCATCTTCCCGGGGAAGATCTCAAGCGCATAAGCAATATACTTGCAGGGTCCGCTCCTATACATGCTGAACGTGTGTGACGGTACCGTACCAGTCCGGATATGCGCCGGCCAACAGTGCATCTGCAGGCTAGATCGTCTCGGAGCCCATGTCCCTCACCTATGAAGTAACAAATGTGAAATGGAGACCTTGTTTTGGGACTGATGATCACACTATGGTTGTTGTGGTATTTCCACTAGTCACCCATACGGTTTCTCAAAATGTGTACGAAGGCTGGTACGGCAACGTTCGACTTACTGAAGCATTTATGCGATATAACCACAACAGATATCAATTACTCACAACTGCGCCTCGCCATTAGACTCCCGTAGTGAATTTGCGACCTGGGGATGCCTGATGATCCACGCGTTACGTATCCGGCATCCGAGTACTGAAATTTTGGGCGCTTACTACACTGAGCCAATGTCATGCTGTAGCAACAATACCATACGATATGACATCCATACACCATGCATCACTTGACACTATGCATGCCCTCGACCAAATGGGATCTTTCAGCCCCGCAGTTGAACTAGTGAGTCCCTCGATTCCCTTCTCAGTGCACGGCGGGCGTATGCTGTGGTGTCTGTCGAACTGCTTCCAGCTCAGCTTGCAACTGTTCGCAACGCCTTCGTGCTTCCTCTAGCTGCCGTCCCCATTCCTGCCATGCAAAAGGTGGCATGTTATCGAGTCGGACCTGGCATACAAAGTACCCACCTGTTGCGCTGCCTCACGTACTCTTCGTTCTTCCTCGAGCTTTCCCTCCCATACCTGTTGTGCAAGTGTGCAAAAAGCATGTAGGTTGCCAGGTTAGACCCATCAACAAAATACCGACCTGTCGCACTGCCTCATGGGCTGCTTTTCGTTCTTCGAGCCTTTGTTCCCATACCTGTTGTGCAAAAACATATCTGAATACCTAGACCCCGTCATACAAAACACCTACCTGTTGTGCTCCTTTGTGAGTTCTTCGTTCTTCGTCTAGTCTCCGTTCCAATTCCTATCATGCAAGGTATCCATGTTAGAACCGAGTGCCATTACATAAAATACCCACCTGTTGTGCCACTAGTTCTTGATTTGCGCTGCGGCGCTGCAGGGAATTTTTCCACTTAACGTGGTATTCACTGCATACGTCGGGGAGGCTGCTCGTAGCAAGCATGGGAATCTTCAGACGGCATTTACCGCGATCCCCGTGTCTCGTGCACTCTTCCTCGTGTCCAGGGAAGAGATTCTTGCAAGCCTCAAAGACGGTACCTGCATACCAATAGCAGTTATATTCGTATAGATTATAGTTTTGTCGGTGGTTAGTGACAACGAACAGGAGGGTTGAAATTTGGAGTGCGGAAGGGATCGGCACTGTGGATGGCGCGTATCTGAGAGCACAAAGCGTATCATATTCGCCAAAGGTTTCCAAGAGGTATGCGTTCAGGTCGTTCCCTTGACCCATGATGTGTACCTTGTCCAGTGCCTCTGTGACCTTTTGGGATGGAAGACTAGGTGAAGCGAGCGCGGAAAACTGGGAACGATCCTTGACTGTGCGGTCCACTATAGCTACCGCATGGGTGGTGACAGGAGATTTGGAATGGGAGAAATACAAAATGAGGAATTCATGAAGCTTATCGTTCTTTGCTTTACAAAACTCCATGCACACCAGCTGGCACAGGCTGGCATTGTCACGAAGTATGAGAGGCCATGCACACGTCTCGACCTGGTAGTCGAAACGGCCGAAAAGACCCGGTATATTGGGCGGGGTTTGAGGCATGAACTGGCGAAAGAACGTAGTGAAATGATGCAGGAGGTTAGAGAGCTGCCAGATGGATCCCATGGCCAGTTGATAAGGGCTTGAGGTGGCTGCGGTTGCATGGAGCCGTTTGCCTCGTTGTGGAAGGGTTGTTGTCCCGAGTTTGCGTGCGAGAAAGAAGAGTTGGAATTGCCAGTAGTAGATCCACTGCAGCCATTCTCACTTCAACTCATCGGGTCATCGTACGGCTTCAGTGATTCAATCCTATCTTGGTTTATGTGATGTCTTGAGAAGGTAGGGCAGCATACTGTAACATGGCAGCCGGGTGCTAATGCTCTTAAAGATAACCTCTCTCGGAGGGTTGGACAAGTGCGAGTGATACAGTGGTGTTTTGGACACGGAGCGTGGTGCTGAAATACTAACCCGCACACTGGCAGATACCGTGTGCCAATTGGTCGTTGCGTCGATTGGCGTCGGCGGTGCGCTCCCTAGGTATAAACAAATGCAAATAATATATCGGATTAAGTGTCTACCAAGCTGTGCTACCAACTTTGGTCGGCATTGACATTGGAGACCGTGTCTGCATCGTGCACTGATCACCAGACCATCAGCTATTGTTTAGGGTACATCAGGTGAAGACCAGGAATCGGGAAGCTCGCGGACATCGTCCTCGATCGATGCATGAGGCATCAGTCATCCTGCAATCTCCGTACCGTCTGGTTCCTCGGAATTGATATCGTGCGCATTGGAGTGCAACCAGTCTTAACCCTCATTACGGCGTCTGATAACAATGTCACCGATTTCATCTCAATATGCGCGTGTTTCCGTTTGCTGCATGAGACACACTGATATCCCTTCTTGAAGTCAATGCCGTTGTACCATGTGAATCACGCAGCGGCTCCTCCTGACGCTTCTGAGCACTGCAATCGACTCATGGGCTGGGTGCCCAATATTCCGCCACCTTTGACAACTTGATCATATATATCTACGGCGCGAGCACAGCACACAAAAGCTCGCAGAACCGCAACTAGTTCTGCCACCACAAGATCGTGCAGAACATTGGAGAGATGGATATCGCCGCTAAATAATCTCTGCATCATGACCCGCTGCAACACGTCTCTCTCCAGGGTGAAAAGTCAGACTGATTTCGAGCGGGTTATGATCCGGATCCCGCGTCAAACGGGCTGACAAAGCGATCTCTCTCAGTGGGTGGAGGTCAGCATGAAAAAAATTATCGATCCATACCGGAGACAGAACAAGCAATCTGTCCCCGTGTTTCCCCTGCCGCGTACCTTGGTGGGCCGGTCAAACAAGGATGAACACATATGGCTGAGTGACTCATCTTGTATTCGTCCGTGACCCAAACAGCCAATCGTGGTTGTTGACGTCATGGATCTAGGCCTGACCGTCGGAGATGGTTACGGATAGAAACAGGAGGGGATAAATGGCGGCGTAAATCCTGTTGATCCGACGTGATCCTATGATACGATTTTATCGGATGATGATGCAGTCCGGAGAGGCCTGATGACACGAATAATGAAACCTTGTATGTGAGTGCAAAAATAAGGTTCAGACTGATGGATATCTGTTTTGCTCAACTCAGCTTTAATTGCAACTAGGGCACCACAAAGTCCACTGCCATCGTGTTCCACGGTTACCCAGGCATCTTATAATAGCAGTTTGATAGGATCACGGATTCACGCCAAGGCAACGGTCTGCTTTCCGTGTATGATGACTTGGACAGCCGACGGCAAGATATATTGTTCATCGATGAAACAAGAATGGAGGGCTTGCGAAGAGATGGTACCGTGAGTTGCCGTTGCCGCAGCTGCGCCTCAGGTTGTACCCTATTTGTTACCTATTAGATTCCGATGGGCTCAGTATACGCAGTGCCAATAAAGCGAGAAAACTTCCTCGGGCCATCTCGATACCCATTAGGGCCTATATACCATCACTGCCCATATTGCCCCGCTGGCACATCTTCTCGTGGAAAGACAGGAGAAACACGTCAGGAATAAGCCTACATAGAACTCACTGCAGACTCACTCACCGACGTACTTTATTGGATTTGGGTATTTCATGTTCTATCCGAACACACTCCGTATTTTTGTGCCCTTCTTGACGTTCCCTAGTCATTTCTTTGGTAGATTGGTCTGTAAAAATCGTAACTTCAGTATGCTGTGCAAGTAAAGCCAGAATAATACTAGTCTTTGCTCTGTGACTCGGGATTGAATGGATGAGATTTGAAGAGCATGCCTGTTGTAGATACCCGCCTTGAGGCGCCAGGTTTGAAAAGGACTGAACACAATAGGGTTGACTTGTGTGTCACATTTGTGCGTTGCCAGAGAGTCCGAGTCGGAGTTAGTTAGTTTAACTTTCAAGTGATAAGCACGCTACGCGTTCGCGAACAACCTCGTCACAGAATCATTTCCGAAGGAGAATGTTGAACGTTGGACAAGTGCATGATAGACTTGCTGTCATACTAGGTGAGCGTATACATGGATACTAGGCCAGGTGAGTGTCGGGTTCCAATTCCGAGACCCGGACCTTTTACAAGCAAACTTCGCCACTGGCAATCTGCCGACTTAGGCTATGAACGTCCAGCTGATTCTGCTACGGTCTCTTGTGTCATCCGTTCTTTTTCTTCACCATTGTATGCAAACTTCTGACAAAATATCACCGCATTTAGTTTCTAAACTCATGTCGTTTAGTGTTGTATTTCGTACCTGGATGAACTTCCCAAGTCTCATCACGATTTACATACAGTTGGCGATTGCCCCAGGTGCGTGTCTTTTCTGAATTCTCTGAATAGTCAAATCCGAGTAACGTTCCCAGTACTATCGATGATCCCAATCCATCCGCAACGCCTGCGCAAACAATGCACGCACCGCGCTACGTTGATCTCTGAGATTAATGAACAGTCATGTAAGTACCACAGAGTGGCAATGTCATTGATAAGATGTGCTCTGTATTACCTGTGTCGTCGTTTCTCACCTTCTCACCATTTTCAGGCGGGCCAAACTTGGATGGCAAGTCGGTCTTTTGGTTTTCGTCGTGCACAAACAGAAACATCTGTGTCCCAGTCAAGCAAGTGAACGAAAGAGTTGATATCAGCAGAGGTGGGATTGTTATCAGGCACAGTAGCGTAAGGAGGTGGGACCGAGATTGATTGGCGCTCACCTGAACTATATGAAGGTTGGTGTGAAGTGAAAATTTTCAGTGCATCTTTTCATCCATCTCCCACTCCCGCAGGTTGTTTTTGAGGTTGTCCTCATATAACACAGAATTCTTGTTCGATTTCCTGCCTCTCACACAGCATTTGCTTCGCCTCCCTCAGTTTGGGTTTTTGGGTCAGGTCACTGGGCCCGATCTGCTTATCAGAATTCACGTTGCGTGGATCAGTCTAATGACTCATCGATGTGAACGAACTGAACCACTAGGTGGATTGAAGGCCTTATTTCATTTCCGTGAGCGTGCCAACAACTTATTTGGGGTGGAAACCAAACCCACCTTTTCTAGATGTACGCCACCCCATTAGCCCAATATTTTGGGGTGTAGCCTTGGCTAGCTCTGGCAGGAAACGTCCAAAGTAGCCTCCTCCCTGCCATGGGTATGTTGGAAGGTTCTTGTAGGACATATTAAATCACACAAGTCCGCCCTTCCCCTCATCAACATCGTCCATGTCTTCGAACCCTTCCTACCACCCTCCGCAATTTTTCAATACTGCCCTTCAAGCCGCGTCCTTTACGGCGCCGTGAGCACGGTTTTCTTCTCATATTCAAGATACTGACTGATTCTGAGAAGGTCGACGCAGCAGCAACCCCCGCCAATCATCATGGTAGACAACACGGACCAGAGTATAAACGTAAGCCCGCATTCCACCTTTTGCCTCGTGAATGCACCCAAATGCTTGTAGCAGGTGCATATGTCATTGCACCACATGGATCACACGACGTCTCCTGGTTCTGGGTACAGTTTTCACCCCCCTTCTTTTCCATGGCTGCTCAGTTCTGAGTCTTCTGATGGAGCTATACAGAGGCGTCGCAGTGAATGAATGCAAATGGCTTATGGGTGGGGTGCCGTGTGGCCAACGTTTCGCCACCTTTGACGGCTTGATCTTACACCTAGGACGCGAGCACGACATGCAAGGCTCCGCAGAACGGAAACTGGTCTGCCAATGGTGGAAACACACAGGATCGTGCGGGAACCAGTATCGGAGAGACGCGTATCGTCGCCATATTGCCACACATCTCAGTATCTCATTTCCGTGCAACGTGACCGGCTGCAACAAATCCTTCTCTAGGGTAGATTCACTCCGCTCGCACGTGAAGAAGAAGCACACAAAGGGGTGACTTGTTGCATGGAATGGTGTCATTGTCTGTGTATCCATTGTTTCGTTCCTGACTTCCTCGTATTCCGACATGTGGACAGTGTATTTTACATAGTTTATCGTCCGCTTGTAACCGAACTGCTTATCCACATGATAGAGTTTAAATATATTGGTCCATCTCAATACTAGTAAATGGTAAGAGAAGACTAGGGTACTTTTCTACATGCCAGTTAGGGTGTCTGATAAGCATGGCTCGTTGTCCATCGGAGGCTTGGGACCCTGGGCACCACCTCGTTCATTTAACTATGTTGACTTCAAAACTCATTCATACAGCGGATATAGGGCCTATTCCACTCAAGGCTGGACTGATCTCAACTGGGTTGTGGTCTGCGTCCCACATCATGCGAGGCGACAGACTGAGCCGTACACGTGTTGTCAGCAAAGGAAACATATCAAGACGGAACACAGGTCGCGGCGCAAACAATATCTAGTATGGTTATTCGCCCGCGTACCTTGATGGACCTGCCAACGAAATTTATTACTGTAATCAATCCAGCGAGATCATTCTCGTTCATTGGTCCGTGGCCATCACAGATAGAGACCCCAGCCATCAGAGATGGAACCTCACTGCACAAAAAGGTAAGTGGCGACATAGCTATTGATGACGATTATCGGTCATGCCACATCGATTGTCCAAAGTCTCAAGGAAAGGAATTTAAAAGGTGTGCCAATAATGGAAACTCATTTGGTTACTTCCGTACAATGAGACTAGATTTGGAAACAATCAAGGTTCAGATGGCACCGATAATGATCAATACATTGTACGCCACGAAGCCAGCCGTCATGGATGAAGCTCCTCTGTGGTTACTACTCTGGCACGGCATGATGGGACCAAGCCAAGAACCCATGTTTGATGACATGGACGACTATTTATGGCACAACGCATTGGTCGTCAGGTGGATGAAACGAAAGCATGGAAAATTAACGTTGGCCGAGTGCCTTGAGCGGAAATGAGAGTGTTGAGAATCGTCTGAACAGTCACATCACTATCCATTGCCAAGACCGTGCACGATGACCCGGCTATCACTGGTCACGTTGGATATACACATCTGATATGATGGGTCGATAATATCAGTATCAGTATCCCCTGAATGTGTACAATGATCCATGTTGTTAGGAACGCTTTGGTGCAAACGGGGAATAATTACTAACCTCTCATCTGGAGTCACGGTATCTGCCGCTCGTCGTGACGTCAGGTCTATAGGGTTTATGGATCAGAGAACAAGTTCAAAAGGGCCTGGAGCACCACCACAGGAGGGGGCCATTATTGCCAAACACGGGAAATAGAAATATCGGCAACACTACCTTCCACCAGACCACGCTCAGGAAGAACTCACCTGCGAGGTGATAGTAAGGCTTCGAGCTATCCTCGCTGACTTCACCCGTACTTCTACCGACCCGTGAGAATCAGACCCATAGGCCCAGTTGATACCTGGCATCGGAAACGAGTCGGAAATGCAGTCTTCGTTTTCCGGTGGATGGAAACGTTCGCATATTCATGTGAAGCAGAAAGCTGAACATCAGCGAAGGTGTGGAGCCGTTGCACAAAAAAGTGGGGCTGACTGATGGACGCTGCCACTGATAACGGGAATCCTTGTGATCCTGGATGTGGCTGCACAAAGGATGGTTAGGAAAATCTCAAGATGTCGACACGCATTGTGCGACACCCCACTACACTCAGACCCATTGAGGTGGAAACAGGCCCTGGATGATAAAGTATTATACAAACATGTATGCGGGTAATGGGATGCATGCAACCATTTCACTCAGTAGGACTCTGGTTACATTTGACGCGTCACGGTGACCATATTTACCAAAGGACATGCTACGATTGCTCATTGGTGGCCTTGAGTGCAGCGTCGACGATCTCGGTCATGGCAATGACAGCTTCCTCCTCCAACGTACGTCCCACAAGTTGTAAGCAGATAGGGACATCTTGGAATACCTCAGGTTCGTCTAACGATCCGCTTAGCAAGCCGTAAGAGTCGTGGAATCTAGGACATACACATGTCGTAAACCTCTCTGTCGAAAGCATCGATAAAGCTCTCGCGAGGCTGCTTTATATCAATGGCTGGATAAACAGTGGTCACGGGGAAGATCGACGCAGTATAGTCGAGTGCATTCCACACCACGGAATAGTGATTGTACCTGGTGCGCACGTTCACCAGTGAAACAATAAAACTACCAACTAGCACCACTCACTTGGAGTGTCCATGAGGAGGGGCTGTATAAGGGGAGGCGGGGCAGATAATGGCGTCCACTGGCCGCCCTGTTCCCGTGCTTACCACACTGTTGTTCCAGTGCTCCATGTACAAGGTACGGATATCTTTTCTCTCTTTCTGAACTTGCCAGAGCTGATACGCAGTGAGGCCACTTTTCCTGGCACGAAAGGATGCGGCAGTAACTTTATTTTCGTCCGGAACCATAGTGGCGATAAGGGGCTCTCCGCTCGCTGAGGTGGCCGAGGCGAAATCTTCCAGAGAGCCGGCATCCCAGATCTCTTTCTTGAAACAAACGGTGTCTCGCTTCATTTTCCGACAACTGCAAGACGGCATCACATACCGTTAAACTGCCGAGCCTCCTATGTTCAATTGGGTGCCACGCAATGACTACATAGTATGTCAATATATGACGAGGATACACGAGTGTTGGCGCACCATTATGACCAGCGTTCGTAAGCACATCTTGGACTCGTTTGAGAGCTCTTGTTATGGGGGGATGCGGGACGCAAACACCGTCATCCCACATGATCGCAAAGCAAAGCTTGCGACCATTGTCACGATCCCTGAGCTGGTATTCGGCTTCATCCCATTTCTTGCGCACGGCCAATGGGTCTCTGAGCCAGGGTTTTGCATTGATGACCGCTTCCATAAACGTCTTGAGTCCCGAAATGCTACTTGTGATAGGACCAAAGACGGACAGCACGGAATCCTGCCCTTCGAGTGAATTGAGAGCACCACCATAAGGAACTCGACCGTAAGAAGGTTTTAGCCCATACACGCCACAAAACGCAGAAGGAATCCGCACAGAGCTGAGAGTACTAGATCAGCCCACAATTCACCAATTCTCGTCTTGAGGGGTACGCACCCTCCAATGTCAGAACCGACACCTATGGGACTTCCTTTCAAGGCAACCAAAGCACCCTCTCCACCAGATGAACCTCCAGCAGTTAATGAACGGTTATAGGGATTAGTTGTCCTGCCGAAAATGTTATTGAGTGTTTCAGCCCACTGGCTCAGGGTTTGAATCAGCATTGTAATCATGAAGCAGACAATCCAAGCGTACCATCAACGTCTGTGGTACATTCGTTCTTACGAACAGAACGGCTCCGCATTCTTCTAAAATGTCGACGAGGACCGCGTTCTTTTCTGCATATTCTCCAATCAAGGATACGTAGCCAATCGTTGTCTCCAAGCCCTTGATGCATAGCTGGTCCTTTAACGATATGGGAAGTCCATGAAGTGGACCGACAACTTCTCCAGTCTTCTTCAATCCATCATCTAATTCAGCGGCGTGAGCGAGCGCACGTTCCACGAATATTTCGGTTAAGCAATTCACCTATCCCCCGTCAACCACGGCGACAAACAACAATCACGGAGAAGCTTACTAATTGGTGGGCGACTATGGCCCGTTTGTAAAATGCGATTGTGACCTCGACGGCAGACCATTCACCACTGGCAAGCCTTTTCAGCAAAGTGTTGATGTCCTCGTTCGTGATCGCAAGTTCTCGTGGTGTCAATAGTCCGCATGTCTCGGGGATGCCAGTAACATTGAGTGTCGTTTCTGGTGGAGGTGCAATCAACCACTCCTGGGGAATTGCCTTCTGCTGGCGGCGTTTCTTATCTGCCGCAAGATCAGACCACGACGGCATTGCCACTGATATGTGCAATGATAGGAGTACCTCATCAGTATTACATCTCTGGAATATATAAGAATTTGGCTGGGAACGTACCAGACTGCGACATGTGTCGAGAGATGAGAGCAATAGCGGGGGAATGTTATTCTGATATGAAATCATCTCACGGGTTCCAAAAGTAGTTGTCTATGCTATGTATAACCTTGATGGAGTTCCAATGAGAATAATCGTAAATTCTGATAAAGAAGCGTTGCGAGAGGCTAGTAAAGGATCGAGAGCGTACAACAAAAGTCAAGGTCGATAGTACTAGCATCTGGTGACATGGAGGCCGTAAGAGTGTACCGGTGTGACTTGAAGCGGACACGGAGGTGCGGGGGTTGGGTACACAATGCTCATCGAGAGTGCACATGTTGGAGTTGGCAGAGCATTGAGAGCAGGCCCAGTGGGTTGACTGGTGCTGACTAAGCATAATCGCACGAGGTTGGGTTGTTTGAATTTCTCCGTAGAGTCATGACATGGGGTGACTTCGAGCATAGACGTCGCATATGTTGCACTCTAGAGACTAGATGGCATCAGACACACCGAAGTTATTTTGGATGCGTGTGTTGTACATAGTCCGTATGCGCTGACAGGCTTAGTCAATCGGGCCTTCAGTTTGGAATATCAATATCAACGATAGATTATTCCAGTACACGATTACCCTGACACTCTGTGCTCTTGAATGTACATACTCAACAGTCCATGGAACGGTATACCTGCGTTGATGATCGACTACAAGGAAGAACAGGTGGGAGCAGGTGATATCAACAAGAAGCGAAATGGTATGGAGGACGGTGGTAGCGAAGCGCACGAGGGTGGTTCATGGCCAAGGCGATAATTAGGAACCAGAGTGAGCAGGTATGGCGACGACAGTACTTGAGAAGACATGAAATGCAGTGGTGGCAAAGTGGAAGTGAGAACGAAAGCAGGCGGGCGGCATGGTGGCAGTGAAGTGCAGGAAAGAATGGGTGATAGCGATGGTCAGGTGGCAGCGAGGAGAGATTCAAGCAGTGGGCGAGAAACACGGGAAAGTCAGATTAGGCACGACACTGACTTGCTAATCGACGCCGTTTTGCGATCCAACCTGATACTCGCCAATGTATGAGCGCGGGAGTTATTGTAACAAAATATCTGAAAGAGAGGGGATGCATCCACGCTACCGTTTTCAGCTAGTCTCCGTCCGCTGACGGGGTATAGCAACCATGAAGCTTCCTACACGACTCCAGGAAATTTGGCTTGCTGTACATTGCATCAATGGATCATCCTCAGTATGTCCGCACCCAATGACAATGATGATGGCCAACACATACAGGTACCGCGAGAACTTGAAGTACGCCCATTCTCCTCCCCGAAAGCATCTTGCCGAAAATCATGCATACATTTTCAACTTTCCCGATAAGTATCCTTGAAGATGAATACACGCACGCACGTGTTCGATCACATCCGCTTACAGTGTGACACGGATGGCGTGCTGCAAGGAAGAGCGAGAAGGAGAGGGGAAATGAGGCTTGACCAAGAACAAGTGATGGCAATGACAAGGTACAAGAGGAGGCGGGATATGGGGACAGCGATTATGATGAAAAGTGAAACGCCACGGGGAATGGGAACTGGGTTCGAGTGGCAGGTTCAGAAAAAAGAACTCAGAATACTCAATGCAATTCTCAACATGAGCCTCGGGGTTGTCCGCTTCATGATGACATAAGCATAAGATCTCAGCTGATCCGATGAAGAGGAAGATGTACAGCCACCCTGTGGCTGAGATCTGAGATCTGGCAAGATAAATCGGGGTAACTCACTACCTAGCAATGTCGGATAACAACTGTCCGACCGTCCTTTCCAGACAGTATATAATGCCTCGAATATGGAGGGAGGCATTCATCCAGGTTGACCCTCTACTGCCAGACTTGCACGTACCGGTACCTGCAGTGCCTCTTCCCTTATACCTGACGACAAGCGGAGCAAATTATGTCTCTCACTACCCCCACCATGTCCCGGTCGTTCGTCGCAAGCCATTTGCAATCACAGCATGTCTCGAATGCTACACACCCTATGAACGACTTGTGGCAGAACTGCTTACAATTTTACTCTGGCTCAAGGCTTCCTCAACCTTGCCTCAATTCTAGTCAGGATGGAAGCACATGGGTAATAGATGTTGTGTCCTACTCGTTGCTAACACACAGCATAGCTTTGGTTGTACTTCAAACCAATACACAAGGTGGTTTACCAACATTTTCATTGTCACAACCGATCGCTGATACCTCCAAACAGAGGATCCTGGAGTCTATTGGACACAAGTAGATGGTCACCGGCACCGTTACCGAGCATCGCTTCTACACACGTGACATCTAGAACCCAATTTCCAGTAACGTTCATGCAGGAGCCACATGTCTCCCCAGAGTGTATGCTATTTCCGTACCCATGCCAATTTAAGTTAATGACCATTGATTGGGTTGACAGGGCCACTTGCGACCGAAGGCACACTGGCGTGTGGGAAAACGCCTGGGCCACTGGTCATACCAAATTCAGAGGTATTACCAGACTTGACTTTGGGTGACCCAGCCTTCCGTTCAGTGAGACACCATCATGCAAGCCTCGGTACTGATGTCAACATCCTTAATTTCTACCCTCCATCCTCTTTCACGCCTCAGCCCGACCACCCAGCATTTACTACAAGCGACATCCCGCCATCCTCGTCATCAAGTTCTACTCAACAAGTTACAAGCGTCGTTCATGATGAGTGGCAACCCCCAGTCATGATTTATCGCGCCCCAGAGAAGAAAGCTCCAGGTTGTCGATGTTGCCAACGTGCTTCTGCCGTCAACATTGAAGGGCTGTGGATCGATCATGATGATCTCTACAGCGGCGCCGGTCAGGGAAGTGGCATGATCAGCGTCCATGAATGTCAATGGGCCAAGTCCACTGACTCCTCAGGCTGTGGGATGTGGATCATGGGCTCCAGATCCCGTGTCGGTGCGCACATCCATAACTGGCACAAACGGAGGCATGCGGACAGCAAAGTCAAGTGTCTGTGGGACGAATGCACTACCGCTCAAGCTATGCTCAAAGACTCAATTAGCCGCCACATCGTGACTGTTCACCTTGGGGAGGGATACCATTGCCTGGGCTGTCACCAGGAGCTTCCATGAAAGGACGTGTATGATAAACATGTGGAGAGTGGCGATGTGTGTAGGAGCATGGGTGCTGTGATTGTATACGGCACAGAGCATAGGGAGATTGACACACGCCGGGCATTGCAACAAGGATTCGGAAGGGAAGCAGTTCGTTATGCAGACCACTAGAGTTCTGGGCGCGGCACAGCAATAATATGATCCTCTGGTTTCTCTGCCTTCTTTCTGTATAGTAGTCACGATTGGTTTGGTTGTCTTTGTCTTACAATGAGAAATGTAGTGATTAACCCCCATTGTACATGTCATGAATACACCAAATACAATGCTAGCTACATAGTTTACCACTCGCATGTAATGTCTGACATAGGGCCGCGCCCCACCGGACAATAAACACGGATTTAAAAAAAAAAAAAAGTGAATACACCAATGCAGTTAGCGTTCCTTAATCCACGAGATCTAGGCTTTGTCACGGTATCAAGTTGCCTGGTTCAATGCAAACGGTAGAATATTGTGATATACACTTCTAAGGTTGAACCGTACCATATGCCACGATCTCCCCACCCACTTCAACCCATATTTGCACTTGTAAACAGTCCATTGGAGTTGCGGAGAAATATGGAACACACTGTAGCATTTGTGTTACGACAAATATGTACACTGATGGGTATAGTTCAAGAAGCTACACCCACGCCTCCAAGTAGCAAGAATTTGCAGATTTGAATCTCGACGATCGGACACAAAGGTCCGAAGCGATTGATTGATCAATATGATTGATTGTAGTGCAATAAGTGCCACGGATGTGTATCTTGGAGAGGTGCCCCTGAAACAGAAGGTGCGATACCTGAAAGTCGGTGGAAGTCATGCAAGTGCAGAGATGCATGAAACGAAGCCGAGCCTGGCAGAGAGTTTACTCGGAAAACCGTCTGTTTCTCTTGAAACCACTGAGGTCAGGGTACCAGCACGACCAGGATGAGCTTGACGCGATTGACCATTAATGCTCCGATGGTCTTTGGACGTGCCTGGGGCGAGGAGAACTCGCGACTACCAAAGTCTCAAGTGAAGATTGCTGAGCGGAGAGGCAGAAAGACGGGTAGCAATGATGATGGCTCGTAGTACACGCACATTAGTGCCGTTCAAGCTCCCAATACATAGCCATGTTCTTCATCTAGAAGCAATCTCAGGACCGCAGCATACAGCAAGTGGCGTGAGACTGGCACCTCACTGGCTAGGACTGCCAACGTCCCATGCGAAGCGGACCTATGACCCTATCCTAATAGTCCTCGTGTATCACACGTGTGCTTCAATTGCGTACAAGAAGCATCTTTTCTTTGATTATCCGGCCACAATCACTTGCTGTGAGGTCTATAAACAAAGATAACGAGAGCACAGGATGGCAGGGCCAA
>JBBPRQ010000249.1:0-43212 GCA_038093095.1 Boletus insuetus
TATATTTGGCCACCGGAGAATTGGCGCTGAGGGCCGATAACACCCCACTAAATTAGGGTGTAAGATGAGTCGTCAAAATGCCAAGTCAAAATTCGTTTTCAATGACATACGATTACAGAGGCAGTCCCGAACACCTGGGTACTGGGGCAAATGAAGCCATTCTTCTGCGTGGTACTGCACATGTCCGGTATATTGGTAAACATCCAGGCCTGAACGCCAAGCTGGACGGTCCCGGAAATTGCACAAGCAACCACCTGACATGCAAACATCTGTCGAGGAGGAATCTTCATGTAGTGGCCAAGCTTGAAGTCGGAGGCGAATTGAAGTGCCTGGTACATCGTAATGTATCCCCAAGTCTTGAACAGCATCATAGCGAGAGGACGACCAGGTATTGCGTAGCCGACGATCAATTCGGTGATAACATTGAGACCGATCTGTTGGTTGGTGATAGCTTGGATCATACCGATGGGGATGATGTAAACGAACGCAATCACAAGACACAACACGAAACCCCAGACTGGGAACTCGGTTGGCCAGATTTCAATAGCGATGACGCCGAATACGAACATGACCACGAAAACACACATGTACCACCATTCAGGAACTTGGCGGTACTTGGACATGAGACGTGAGTGGATGTCTGGTTGTTCGTGAAGAGCTCGGCGGGCCTGGGTCCAGATCTGTTTGCGGAAGAACAGGAGAGCGTGGACGATTGTAGCTGTGATGGATGCGAACGACAGGCCATATGCAAGTGCAAATGTGGTCGACAGGAACAAAGGGCTGTAGTTTTGGTAAGCGGTGAGGTTCAGTTCGTTGTTTGGGGTGAGGATCTGTGTTACGTTGTAAGAGGCACCGGTATTGTCGTATGAAATTCGTGACGACATGGGCATGTATGCCGCATACCAAGTATTCGTAAAATGGAGGATAGGTGCCAGGATCCAGAAGAAGACGACGAAACCTCCGATGACGTTTGCTTCCGCCCACCACGGAGTAGCGAGTGGACTGCCAATATAGGTAATCTGAGCCCAATCGAAAGTCACGAGACTCATTCCGAGACCACTCTCGTAACCGAAGAGCTGGTTGACGACGACGTTTTCTGGAGCAATCCAGCATACCCAGGTGAAGACGCTGAGTGCCTGGAAAAGATAACCCGGGAAGAAGTACCAACAGAGACCGCCGGCCCAGACGTATAGGAAGAATCGCCCTCGCGTGAGACCTCCACGGGTGCCCATACCAGCATAGACTTGAGCATGCAATGTGTTGAAAAGTGCGCAGTAAACCAGGTTCGTGGGCCAGACTGGAAAGTTAAGTCAGCGAGGAGTCGTGCGAGAAATTTTCGGCATACTCATTGAAGGGGGCTCTACGAGGAAGCGTCGCATGACACCTCCAAGGGAGAAACCAATCATCTGCGTCGACATGACGACCATCCATTGATCTGAACAAGAATGTGAGCAACAAAGAAAAAGAAGCAGTAAAACCTAAGAAAACGCACAGCTGAAATTGAATATCTGGTTGTAGTACACTCTCTGCACCGCAATAATATCGGTCTTGACAAATCTACTAAGCCAAGGACATGGGCGAAAGAAGTCGACAAACGCACAGCGTATGCAGACTGATAACCGACAGTTGCCATCATTGTTACTATAACGTGCTCTTTGATCGTGAACGGGCCGGGATTAATTGAGATGCCAAAAATCTTCCAGTTCGGCACAACTCTCGCCCAGAACTGACCCATTGGGAAAGAGAGAAGCTGTGCGACATTGTTGGTGACAGTGACGGAGGGATAGCGGAAGAAAAAGAATTGGTTCATTCCAGGGACGATAATTGCCCATATGATACCTGAAGAAGGGAAACAACCAAGCTCCAACAGAGTAAGTTGGACAAAGATATTACATACCCAATACCCATGCACGGAGGGTGCCACAAGGAATGGTGACATCATCAGTGTTCGCGACAGCGGACCGCACCTCGGGGTAGGGGGAATCATCCTCTGACAGCTGCTGTGAGAGACGGTTAGAATGAGAGACACGATATGCTGACCGATTATCCCAGCGAGGGCCTCCTCCTTGTTAATATTGGGATCATCGAAACCCGCACCGGGAAGGGACGCGCCGAGGTCTTCTGAAAGAGGGAATCGTTGCGGTGAGTACAACTAACGAGCGTCGGGGAGGGAGAGGGTGATTACCTGCTTGTTTCTCCTTCTCAGCCGAGCCGAGGCTGTTGCGCCCGTCGTAAAGCGACATCAGACGGGGTTATGGAAGAGAATGGAAAGCAGGGAACGTGCGACGAACCGGTTTTTGTAAGGGAGCGCAGGGCAGATTTCATGGATCGAGAATAACGGCATTGGTCCCGAAAAAGCCGTCTTATCCCCCCGATGTGATCTCGTCATCGGATTTGGTATTCAGCTCGTTCAGCATAGCGACAACAAAAGGCACGATGGGTCTTGTGGTCAATTCGGTCCCCACACGAACCATGCGGTACTTGCCATCACGTGCACGATAAGCCCATTCCGCACCCGGTACTTTGTCAGTCAGGGCAACACGTGAATTCAACCTAATAGTAATCAGACTTCTCCCTTTCATACTCGCAACGAATCCTTCAGCTTAATCACCGCCTCGGAGTTCACGAATCTGCACCGATGTACATCTGGTCTACGACGATACGCTTTTCTTTGGATACTGGAAATAAGATGAATCATGTGCATCAATTGATCAATAATACCCCTGGAGAGGACGCGCGCGACTGCAAACTTGACCATGACCCCCCTTAACACCGTCACCGGTATACGTTGTCATTGTCGCCCTAGCTATAATCGCCTGTGTGAATATATATTCACGAGATATTTAGCTGCATACCCATGTTTACCGACCAGGCTGGGAGCCCGAGGAGACCGCGCCGGGAAACCACCGTATGCCACATGTGAATCGTCCCATGTCGGGCTCAACTTACGGTGACTTTCAGAGCCTCAACGCGGCCCAGATGCATGGGCGCAGCATGGTCTTGCTTGGCACACGCCGAAGAGGCGGAGATGAACTTCTATCATGCTTGCGGCATTCTCAGTCCCTGATGGAGACTTCAAGATGCAATTCATACCGTGCCTGATTAACAAATCGCCCTATGTGTGGCGCTTTCTGCTGTGTTTATACCGTCTTCTGCCACCCCATCAACAGCATCAAGATATGCATCGCGTGGTTTGTTCCTACTCCCAGGTCAGCGATACCACACTAAGGGTTTTACGTGTGAACGTACCATTCTGGGAAGAGCACTCCTCACTGCCGACAGTCAGAAGAGACATCGCAAGAAAACGCCCCGGCTCGGCTTTGAATCAGCGCCCGAGCAATTGGGCAAGCATCGACGATGACCCCCACAGGACCCCGTTCATTCAAAGTCCCCTTCCCGCCCTCTCTAAGGAGAGGTAGAACCTCTGAAGTTCCTGAGACTTCATTATTCAGCACAAATGACAACCCACCGCATCAATTGATGTACCAAGGTTCGTGCCAGTCCTGACATCCTGACAAAGTAACAGTGCTGCTCATGAATGATCCCGCACTCAAGATTAGGACGCCAACTGCACGGAGGAAATACTCACCGGTAACGAGCATGCGGTGTGTGGGTCCCGATGGGGGTATCTTGGGTGTGTTAACGAACTACAACAGTTCAAGATCACAGGATGTCCCATCTGCAACAAACAACTGCTGTATGCCAAATCGGACACTAGATTTACTGGTCTGTTGATGTAAAATTTATCTGCGAAATATGAAGATGAGTTGAATATGATATCTCTCCACGTCGAAATGAGAGCTGCATCGTAGTGATGGGGTATGGTGTATAGCACGCGGAACTGCAGGCATCTATAGCGCCTGGGATCGTACGTGCGGGGAAGAATAGATACCAAGGGAATCGCGGAACAGTGGCAAGCGATGGCCGCCGCAATTCTTGCTTGGCAAATTAGAAAGACAAAACATGCTAAAACATGCTCATCCAACACGGATCATTGGGTTGACCGGACTAGACGAATTTAAGATACTACCGGGACATTGACCCCGAGTGCTATGATGTTGGAGGAAACCGTCAGCTCGGATCTGCCAAGAGAAAGGAGGTGACAACTGTGGTGAATGTCTCCTACCATACCGCTCTAAAAACACCGCCAGACAAAGGGACTGACCTACATATATTTCTTGTGAAAATATATCGCGTTTTCCCCAAAAAAAGCTCACAAATTCAATAACTTGTCTGTCCTTTACCAGGAGACTTGCTTCCATGAGAGGATGGCGCTCCGCTCGGCGCTCGCCAGCAGAGTTTCTGAATTGCACACCGGAAGCGTGGGAGTAGCGGGTAGTCTGGTAAATTTCGTTCGCGTTTAGTGATCAAAGAATGCAAGATTTCACTCCGGAAAAATAATTAGTTGCTGTAAATATTGCAAATAATATTTCGGGTCGATCGACGCGATCATCACGGAATAGTAACACTTATCCGACACTTATCCTAACTCGGGAAGCGCCGTGATCGGAAACGATATCCGGCAAAATCCGGTAATACGTGCCCTACAGTAACCCCTCGCTAAAGGCGAACGAAATTTATCAGACGGTCTGGGTCCAGAGTCCAGACTGCCCGCCGCGATACTTGACCGGGACCGTCCGTATCCTAGTTTCTCTTTTCCCCTCAAACCGAGTGGAATCATGGTTAGACTTGTCAACGTTCATGGTTCCGTTTAAACTAACCATACCACAAGTCAGCACTCTTCAACTTTCAATCACTACTCCTCGTCATCCTGCTGATGATTTGCACGTGCACGTATGTGCGTGCGGTCGCGCCTCGTCTAATTGACAGGAACAAGAACGGGTATCTCCATTCCCCAAGCTTGTTGTCGTCTCTCGTGTTGACGTACGACCAGGATCTTTGGTTTATTCTTCATGTCCGCTCGGATAGGTGCGTTTCGAGTTCAGCGATTATACATCTCGAACTAACTGCGAGTATTGACAGGAGAGCGCCTCTCACCGTATGTGGGTCTAGCCTGCGTGGCTATGGCGGTCACCCTCCTGCTACAGTAGATGGATTATCATGTATCTTACCACCTCTTATAAAGCATCCACGTCTTAAAAGCGTCCTTTCTTCTTTCTCTCACCTTATCGGCATCACGCCGTTCCAAAAGGTGTTCCCGGATGGAACTAGTTGATGCCATCAGCATGCTAGAAATCGTATATATTGTCGGCACCACTATCGATGAGCCAACTGGTCTCGGTGGCCTGGCAAGGCGAATGCTATCAAGGACAAAGTAAGGGAGTATAACATACGACTAAGCGGAACATTAACATGAATTGAGACCGCGCTATATGCAAACTGAAGCGATTGCATGGACATGGATGGTAATGATCATGATGGGACTGCTGCTGGTATAAAACAAAGACTGGGGTAATGGCGATAAGTCTATCTTGGAAGGCATCGAATCGGCATGAAGCGAAGAAGCGTATCGGTAAATGCGGATGGCGCTACCAACAAAAGGGTAGGGCAGGTTGGGTAACCCCGCTATGACTGACATACAATTACATCACCTTCATATATAGGTTGCTACCCATGACGAAGTCATTCTCTTGCATCCCCATCTGTCCCTCTACTAGTTTCGCGAGCGAAACCGGTTTCGTTTACTGCGATTGTTATCCTGATTGCGATCATGTCGGTTTATTCGTCTGTCATCCGAAGAATAACGTCGATCATTATCATATGGTCCACGTCGTCCATCCGGGATCACGCGGTCCGAAGACGTTGGTCTAGGGGGAGGGCCAAGTGGTTCTGCGCGTATAGAGTTATTTGGAACTCCAGCGAGAGCTGCTGGGCGTTGCGGAAGGGCATGCGGACCAACCGGGATAGGAATCGGAGTACTTTTGCCAGGTTGTTGTGATGATGCATTCCCTGACATGCTCAAACTAGATGATGGCCAATGGCCATATGACCTGGATGTCTGCTTCGAATTTGCCTGTGCACCGGTGGTGTTTCCATCGTAAGTCCCCTGTGATGTACCAACACTATATGTTTGGGATGCATGTCCTGGGTTCTTGGTACTACCAGTATTCGCAAGCCCAGGCGCTGCGGGAGGCATCGCATGATGGCTAGCAATTTCGTTTGCCTGCATATTCTGTGCTGGAGTTGCAGCACCATTACTCGAATTCTGGCTGCGAAAACCAAGTTGCGGAAACTGAGAATGCAAAGACTCCAATACCGTCTGGAGCTGTGGGGGGATGGGGCCGCTCTGCCTTGGGTGAGCGGGGAAATGCTGCGACGAGGGCTGAACGGGGGGTGGTGGCGGAGCTTGTGGTTGAGACACAAGTGTTGTTTGATATGCTGCAGGTTGGGGAACAGCAGGGTTTCGATAACTGACTGGTGTTTGGGGAGTATTTGCACTTGGGCTAGGTATCGGCCTCATGTCGCTGGCGTTGCTCCCAGGTAAAGACTGTACGTTAGTACCAGAAGCGAGGGACGCCTTGGCAGCGCGGATGGGGGCGAGTCTGTCCACCGCGGACAAGGTAGACGGGGAGTTCAGTGAGGCCATTTGCGGTGACTCTGCCTTTACTGTAGACCAGGTCTGTACGGTCAAGGGAGTGTGGCGCGCAGAATCCGATGTGGTGGATCTCGACGGTGCATTGTGGCCATTTGTAGTGGAAGGCAGAGGCGGCGATGGCCGACTGCGGGATGTTTGCACCGCGAGCGGAGGCAAGATCGTTTTTTTAGGAGGAACGGGTGAAAGGTTTGATAACGAATTGTTTGTCGTCCGAGACGACATTGAAGGCTTAGGCTTTATAACTTGGGGCTTTGGTACGGTTGCTACTTTCTTTTCGCTGCTTATCTTCTGATCACCACCGGAAACTTGTTTCGATGACTTGGTAGCTTGATGACAATCAGTGATCAGTAAGCATTTTCTCGAAAACAAAGTTGACCAACCTTCAGCAGCTGTTAAACCAGCTGGTCGCTTCGTGGATTTGACCTTGGGAGTGGGCTCTGTGTCCGAGTCATCCGAATACACAGGTCTTTTGCGCTTGGCAGACTTGGCCGGTTGAGCCATCGCCAGGGCGGCTGGTTTGTCACCATCTCCGTCGCTTTTGAGTTCAGAAACCTTGATTTTTTTGGCCATAAATTCCATCAAATGCTTCGTGATACGAGTGTTTGATCGGATATCCTGGTGGGAGGCACGTACATCCTTCCTCATTTTCTCGACAGCAGAAGATATCTGTGTGAGCGACAGACTCTGCCTCTTCAAGAAAATCAAGACCCCAATCATGACAAACTCGATCGGGGAAACACGCGTAGGTCGATTAAGCGATCCGCTGTATTTTTTGTCACGCGCCAGAGTGACGAAGATCCGGAATGTTTCATGCAAGTCGGCACGAAGTCGAGTTGAGACGGGCTCCGTCTTCTGGAGCCATTTCTCCAGTGTCTTGGTCCCCGGAACTGCAGTCTTTGGATGATTCTCAATAAGATAACCGATCGTAGCAAGGCACTGGAAGTCCCGTCCACGGGCATGACCCCAGTCGAGATAACCTTCAAAACCTTCCTCTCCGAGGACTTGGTGCTGGATCTCGTGAATAACCGCAGACCACGGACCGGCAAGGGCCTGCAGTCGTTCTTTTGCCAAAAGTCGTATCAGCATCAATAGCAGATAGTCCAACAAAGCGCACCTGCGGGTGTGAGCGCGACGCCTAATTGAACCCGCTAAGTAAATGAGCTACAGTAAGAGCGTGAATGGCGTGGGAAATTGCTTGCTTGCCTGGAAGATCTCTCGTTCTTGGTCATTGTCCAATCCTGTATATTCGACACACACAATCTGTTTATTTGCAAACTGTGTTCTCAGGTACTGAGGAAGCAGCTTGCGCCTTGTATGAGTCGCGGTTGACTTGAACCAAAGTTTCTCATTGGTGAATCTATGCAAGCAAGTGTTGAACTTATGAATGGATTTTGCAGGTGCAATAATAGATTAGATACTCACGAATCTTTGTCTAGTAACCAAATAGATAACAATCAGTAAAGTGTACGAACATTGATACTGGGAGGCGACCGACGTGGTATCTGTGTATAAAAATGCATGAGAACGAATGAGGCTATAAATTTGACAACAGACCTGTCCATCGATAAATCTTCATCGGAGCGACGGGTTAAATGAGATACACATATACTGTCAAATCATGATTTTACCTTTGAATCGAGGTCAAACGCTGTTTTCCATCAATGCAGGTTCGCAATTCGCTTCCGTCTTCTTGGACTGTGACGGCTTTCATGTTTCGTTGTGAAATCTGATATGACTAGCGCGGGGGCTTCACGTACCAAAAATGATCGGGGGAATGTAGTAATTGCGCAGCAGCGAGTCTATCAGTCCAGACTGCTTTTCCTCCTGCCATACAATATCTTTTTGAAATCCGCACCGTTAGATCCAACTATAATACCAGCGATCCACGCCACAAGCAAACGGCTTACCCCGCTGATAATCCGGATCAAGGTCTATGGAATTGTCAATGATCTGGTCTGTCAACGGATGAGGAATGAGCACTGGGGAAGGATATTCTACTGCATAATGACGTACCATAAAGCGACTTGGCGGTATACTGTGCTGTTCGGGGTGCGCGAAGAACATTTGTAATCTTGTACTCTTTAGCTGCTTTCTTGACCTTGGAGGTGCGCTTCGCGAGTGGTTCATCCACGTCGGTGGAGAGGTCGGTCAAGTCGGAGATATCCGAAAGCGACATCTTCCAAGGCAAGTTGGCCAAATCAATCGGACTATGGCGGGCTTCAGAGAAAAACACTATACCTATCTTGGAGCTGTCGGGTGAAAGACGATTGGTCGCGAATTGGGATGGGTTTTGAGGAAGTTGTGCCAACTCACAGGTGACGGCGTTAACCCAACGGAAGAATTGGAAGGAATGTGGTCGGGGAGAAGGTGGTTAATGACAGTCTAAGAGACCCGTCGGAGGCAGCGTGCACCTGGGGAATGCCGTGACAATTGAGTTGCCGGCCGAAATTTGTCGGCAGTTTTCGCTCCAAACTTCCTTTTCTGTAGGTGTGCTGGTACTGATGATGACAAGTAAAACTTATGGGCACACAGCTAAGCCCCCTGTGTAAAGAAGCCCGCTATAGAAGGTGTGAACGCCGCAGATGCTGCAGTACATAATGATCCATTCAAGCGCTGAAAAACAGGCGCTGGTCTGTGATCAAACTTTTTTGCCATAAAAGCGGCGGCGTAAAATCAGATGCGTGACTAGAAGATTGACACTCCGCTTGAATTCTCAGGCGCGTCGCGTCGCGTCAACACTCAAACGCGAACACAAAGCATGCGGATTGAGGAACTTGTAATCGAAGGTAAGCCCGCCACCTCACGGAGTTTCACTCTGACGCTATGTTGTAGGATTCAAATCTTATCCTGTGCGGACACAGATCACGGGATGGGACCCTTCGTTCAACGCAATCACCGGCTTGAACGGCTCGGGCAAGTCCAATATCCTAGACGCGATATGTTTTGTTCTTGGAATCACTAACATGGCTCAGGTGAGCAAGCTGTTTATTAGACATTCTGTGCCTGACTGCAAGCCTTGCTTCTGTAGATGCGGGCGCAGAACCAACAAGATCTCATATACAAACGTGGACAAGCTGGCGTCACCAAAGCGAGCGTTACCATTGTTTTCGACAACTCAGATCGGGAGAAAAGTCCAGTTGGATTGGAGGATTATAAGCAGATCACGGTCACCCGTCAGGTCGGCCCCTCATCTCAGCCGCCTGACGTTTCCTAACCGATTAGTGAGGATAGATTGCACTCCCTAATATTTCAAAATATCTGTTGAATGGGCACAAGTCCACTCAACAAACGGTTCAGAATCTTTTTCAGAGCGTTCAGTTGAACATCAATAATCCCAACTTCCTGATCATGCAGGGTCGTATTACCAAGGTTAGCCATATCCACGTTTGCATCGTGCACTTGTCTCAATGAATCTTTCAGGTTCTTAACATGCGACCGCAAGAAATTCTTGGTATGGTGGAGGAAGCGGCTGGTACTCGTATGTTCGAAGAGCGCAAGGACAAAGCCAAGAGGACAATGGATAAGAAGGATAAACGCGTCCAGGAGCTCAGCTCACTCCTCGCTGAAGAGATTTCGCCGAAGTTGGAGAAATTTCGTGCGGAGAAACGGCAGTTCCTCGAGTGGCAAAAGGAGCGGGCAGAACTCGAACGAATCGGCCGTACGTTGCGGGCGTGGGAGTGGGCTGACGCTAGGAGGAAAGTGGAGACGGTGGGAGAGGATATCAAAGCCAAGGAAGCAGAGAAAGAGACTGCGGATAAGCAGAGGAAAAAGTTGTTGAAAGATTGCAAGGCGGCAGAGAAGATGTGGGAAGAAGTTAATGAGAAACGTGAAGCGGAACGGAAAAAGGGCGGAAAGCTGAAGAAGATGGAAGAAGAAGTTGCAGAGTTGGACAAAGAGCTTGAGAAATTTCGTACCAAGATTCAACTCACAAACGGCAATGTCGATGAGGAGAAAAGCAAGGTTGCCGCTTCCCGGGAAGAACTCCAAAACCTGCGCGATTCACTCGAGGATAAGCGGGGTCAAGTCAACCAGCTCGAGAATGATTATCAAAGCGTGAAGACCTCTCATGACGCAATGCAGGCCACCCTCGGTAACTCGGAGGAACTACTTCAAACGCTCTTAACCGGCGTGTCAACATCCAACACCGGGAACACTGGAGGAGGTTATATGGGTCAAATTGCTGAGGCCAAGGCTCGCCTAGCTCAGGCCGCTGCTAAGGAGGAGCAGAATCATCTGACGCTTTCGATGAACGAGAAGGAATTGAAAGCGCTGGAGGCAAAATGGAAGGAAGTCGAGAAGGATGCCCATCAGGGGCAGCAGAACCTCGCCAGGATGAAAGGAGAGCTTGACAGGTTGAAACGTCAATTGTCCGAGTGTGGGTGGAGCACTGAGCAACAGCAACAATGCGACGTTGAACTACGCACAGCCCGAGGTGCAGTCAACGAACAAATGGAGGCAGGGATAAACCTCGTCTTACTCGGCAAATGCTAACTCTGACGTCTAGGTCCGCGATGCTGTTAAACAGCGGCTCTCTAACCTGAGCTTTGACTATACATTACCCTACCCCAACTTTGACCGCAGCAAGGTCAAAGGTCTCGTTGCCACCTTGACTTCTGTCCCTCCGGAACACGCTAATAAGGCAACAGCACTTGAGATCGCCGCTGGCGGCAAGTTATACCACGTCGTAGTCCAGGATGAACGGGTTGGCAAGGACCTTCTGCAGAATGGCAAGCTCAAGAAACGCGTGACGATCATACCTCTCAATAAGATTAACGCTTTCATGCTTTCTGCGCAGGTATGTTCACATTTGATTCAATTTTACATTATTTCTTTCTCATGGCCCCTACAGAAACTCGCACAAATCGAACACCTCGCTCCTGGGAAGGCGAACGTCGCACTGTCGCTCATAGGTTACCCCGACGAGGTTGCCCGGGCTATGGGTTATGTCTTCGGCGACACGATCATCTGTGCAGACGCTGAGTCTGCTAATACCGTTACCTTTGGTGCCAAGGTCCGTTCCGTAACGCTTAATGGTGATGTCTACGACCCATCTGGGATGCTGAGCGGTGGGGCCCCACCTAGCGGAAACGGTATATTGTTGAGAGTTCAGGAAGTGTTGGAAGCGGAGAGAAAGTTAGATCAGGCTCGGGCTCTACTCGCAGAATTAGAACGAGGAGAGGGTGCGGGACGGGAAAGGAGAGAACGGTGGAAGAAGCTCTCAAGGGATGTGGAGATGAAGGAACATGAGCTTCGCTTGTTGGACGAGCAAATTGGAGGAAGCAATGCCGCCAGGGTGAGCGAAGAGCTTCATTTGTCATGTTGGGATAACTTGATGCATGACGTCTAGCTCGGTGCTGAGGTCGAGTCTCACAAGAAAGCCATTGTTGAACTTCGAGATGCTGTTCGAGCCGCAAAAGACGAGCAAAAGGCGGCCGAAGAGGACGTCAAGAAACTCGAGAAAGACATGCGCGAGTTTAAGGACAACAAAGAGGGAAAGGTCGGCGAGCTGAAAGTGAGAAACATTTCTGGATTTCTTGTACAGCCTTACTCACTACGCTTGATGTAGAGCGAGATCTCCCGGCAAAAGAGTGCACTCCAGAAGCAAGCTGTCGTAGTGAAGACGCGGCAAAAGGAGCACCAGACAGCGTTGCTGGAACTAGGTGAGTGAAACCTCCATCCCCTTGACTGGATCTGATGGCCTCCCATCTCTTAAGAACAAATGGAAAATGATATCCAAGCTGCGGACGTTGCGATTGGAGATGCTCTTGCTCAAATCGACAAGCTGCAAAAAGACGTGGGCAAGATCCAAGTTAAAATGGCTGATGTTGCGGTATGACGCATGCTGGCTGTCAGCATTATCTGAGTTGAATACTTCCATGCAGGCCAGGCATGCGAAAGCGGAGGCAAGGTTGCAAGAAGAACGCGCAACTCTCACGCAGTTCGACAACGAGTTGAAAGAGCTGGATGACGCCATAAAAGTCCAGAAGAAGGGCATCTCCGATGCCGAGCTCAATGTGAAGCGACTCGAGCATGAGATAAGCGCTCTGGAAAAAGACAAGATCGCATCAGCTGGAACCATGGCAAATCTCGAGAAGCAATACGACTGGATTCGTGAGGAATGCCAGTAAGTTGTGTTACAGCAGTTACGTCCATGTAGTTCATCAACCGTACAGGTCGTTTGGAAAGCCAGGCTCTCCGTACGACTTCGTCTCGGTTGATATCATGACTTTGTCCGCCAAAGCGGGCGAGCTAGAGGCACGGCAACGTCGTATGAAGAAAAAGGTCAACCCCAAAGTCATGAATATGATCGAAACGTAAGCACAGCACTGAACGGTCGTAATTAGTATCTGTGGCCCACTTGCTCATTCCAAATATCAGCGTCGAGAAGAAGGAATCCGAGATCAAGAAGATGATGGCGACTGTGTTGAAAGATAAACAAAAGATTGAGGACACGATCGCAGAGCTTGATCGCTATAAGCGCGATGCTCTTCAGAAGACATGGGAAAAAGTCGATGGGTGAGCTGCTTCCCCTCGCCACGCGAAATGAATTATTAAAACTTGTCCGTAGAGATTTTGGTGCTATATTTGCCGAACTCTTACCCGGAAACTTTGCAAGGTTACAACCTCCAGAGGGGCAAGACTTGATGCAAGGCCTCGAAGTGAAAGTCCG
The DNA here is from genome assembly GCA_038093095.1 of Boletus insuetus. Taxonomy (NCBI): domain Eukaryota; kingdom Fungi; phylum Basidiomycota; class Agaricomycetes; order Boletales; family Boletaceae; genus Boletus; species Boletus insuetus. The sequence continues at coordinate 13,227 of JBBPRQ010000249.1, forward strand.
ACTTGGATCCGTGTGGAAGCAAAGCCTCACCGAACTTAGCGGTGGACAGCGGTACGTCACTGTTGATGTGGTGCTCGACCGAATTCTTACAGAAACATTGACCAGTTCACTGATCGCGCTGTCCCTGATCATGGCACTTCTCCAGTTCAAGCCTGCTCCTATGTATATTTTAGATGAAATTGACGCGGCGCTCGACCTGTCACACACTCAACATATAGGTCAACTCTTCAAGAACCGATTTAAAGGCTCTCAGTTCATTGTTGTATCCCTGAAAGAGGGTCTTTTCACGAACGCCAATGTGTTATTCCGGACACGTTTCCGCGATGGCACGTCCATCGTCGAACGGACAGCTGATCGATCGGGATCCTCGTTGTATCACAACGCTCAGCAGGGTGATGAGCCAGAAAACATGGGTTCCCGGAGATCACGGCGGACGGCTCATGTGACATAGGGTTGTACGGGACTTGTGTGTGTGTGGATTACTTTCATGTTTCCATGTTTCGGTTCGATGTTGTAGGCTATAATGTTGTTCCCTCGTTGTCTCCCCTTGCTCTCGATGAGTGTAGTTTACAGTATGCAACCAATCCAGAGACGTATAACATCTGAATCGTTTACGGGTTCGCAGAAGGGAAGGACTGCAGACCTAACGTGATGATTTGAAACCACTCTAAAACAAATTTTCATTGCTGTATCCGACTCGGGGCAACCTTCGATTGGGGTCTGTCATGATGCTGACTGAGAGGGAAGGGAAGAGAGAGGAGAGAGAGGAAGGAAGGAAAGAGTGGAAGGTGCGAAAGACGAGGACGAGCGGTGTGAGGAGATCCAAGATACGCCTCAAATCGACTTCGCCTTTCTAAACGTACTTTAACCAGTGTCTCGGAAGCATACCACATGAATGATCTAAGAGGCTCAATGGCAACTATCCTGTCATACCATGTACAACCTGAATGCCAAGTTCCATCAAGGCTCTGCGTCCTCGCGCAACCCAAAAAGCCACAACCGATGGGTCATTGAACCATATCTTCGCTTGTGGATGAGCTTGCTCCGACCTCGCGGCGGGGTGAGATTTACTACTTGCGTCGTTACCAGTTCGTACGGCTGCGTTCGAGACCGTCTTGCTACCCCTGATCTCGGCGACGCTGTGGAGCTCGGGGTCCAATGAACCACCCTCCTCTCCTCTTTCCTGTGTAGCCCACAGTCCACCACTTCGGATCCACCCCGCAACATTGCTCTGTAACTTGACAGTCTCCAAGATACCGATGACTGCAAGTAAAATTACGTCGTATGATTCCTTTTCTGCCGATTCTGTGAGGGGGGGTAGCCCGGGAATTATTGGATCGGTGGAATGGGTAGTTGCCTCAACATGGTTCTTCCGCTTTGCCTTCTTGTCTTGCTTGAGCTCCTGTGTGGCTAAGAAAGATCGGAGATCATGCTGTCTCCTCGTACTATCATACTCGGGTATGCACACGTGACTATAGGGTTGGAGTACCGCCTTGTGAGGAGAGTCATCGAGTAGCAGCGTTGTGAGCGCCGAATGGCTGATTCGGGATTGTGGTGAGACCGCAGAATGCCCGTCGAAATTCTCAGGACCAAGAGCCGATGCGAACAAGTCCCATGGCCTCGTAAGATCTTTCGTGGTGAGCGCCTTCCGATCTAAAGTACAAACGTCAGTCAGGGTATATGTTCCATCTGCCAGAGACAGCATCAAGTAAGAGAAGCATATACTCACGATAATCCGCTTCCGATAGCCCAAGACTCTTTCGATTCCATACTGCTTTTAGTTCACCCTTGGTGGTGCCGAACACTTTGTCTACCATATCATCCACACTGTGTGGCTGCGCGGACGACCATACCATCGTGTCCAGCCAGGCTTTTGTCGGGAGACAAAAGAGATACTGTCTGAAGGACTGCATATATGGGCGTGGTTGTACGGGCCGTAATTGCGGTCTTGATGTAGTCCGACCTCGAGGAGAACGAATGAGAAGAGTACCATTGAGGTCAAGGACAAGAAGTTTGCGGGTTGCTGCACTATCGCGCAAAATTTCTGATGGTTCCTGTGAAAGAGAAAGATATCCTGGGCTTGGTTTGGGCGACTGACAAGACATGTCTGGTGGAGGCAACGCCTTCCGTGGTGACTCTGGTGGAACGGGTTTCGGAGGTAGTTGAATAGGCTCTATAGGACTTCTTGGACGAATTGTAGGACGAGGAATGTAGGGGGTACATGTTGAGTAGCGGTGATGCGGAGGGTTTCGGTGAGGTGGACTCCTGTCACTCTGGTCGCGACTAGTAAGTCCAGAATGACGCCGTGGTCTAGAATATGAGGACTCGGCGTGCCACGAACGACTGTTATCTTGCCACAGCTCATTGTAACTCTCCCGTCCGTACGAACGCTGAGGATAATAGGAGGATGGCGCTACGAAGTCTTCCCGCCAATAGTTGAAGCTGTCCCTTGGGAGAAGCTCCGAGGGTGGTGCATAACGTCTCTGCCTGTATTCATCAGAATGAGGACGGTGATGCCCCGGCTCCCAATGGGACGCAGCAGGTTCCCCTCGACGGTGACGACTGCGTGACATTGTGTGCCGTTGGCAACCCAAGGATGCCTGAAAGAGACTCGACCGCCGAAGGAATGAAATGGTGGATCGAAAGATCTCCAATTGGATCAGCAACAAAACGTGCCACAGCTGAGGTATGCTCAAAAAGGAAAGCTCTTCCTCGACTACGCATCACAAAAGGTGAGAACCGAGTTGTATTCCTATTTACAATCTTTAACAGCTTGTTGTGGAGATCGGTGCTACCGACAGACACGTCAAGGTCGTCGTCTGCCGAAGGATCTTCCGTGGTTAGTGCCGACTCGTTCTTGTTGTGGCAGAAGAGCCGAGATGTGTTAACAAGCAAGTTGCAGACAATGATTGATAGAGCGACCTGAACATGAGTTCCCAATAACAGGTAAATAATCCAGGTTGCAGAAACTCGCTTCAACGTGCAAACCAGCAGTCGACAAGGGGGGTGTCGATGTTGAAGCCTAGCCTCGTCTTTGTCGGAAACCGACCAAAGGCGCCGCCATCCCATACTCAAAGCCGAACGCCTTTTGCGCAGGGTGGCGACAACGCAGTTCGCCATGCGGCTTGCGAGCCAAATAGGATTCCTGTCAGGATCGCTAGAAACCGCAGTGACGACACACACGACTCGTGTTGGAAGCTAGAATAGAGATGCAGATAAGTCGTGAATACGGGGGATGCAGAACATGGTGAGAAAAGGGGAGAAAAGAGGTACGAGGCGTGTATTATACAATGAGTTCATGACAGTTCCACGGAATACAATACGTTGGCGTCCTTGAACATCAAATTGTCAGGATCTTTGATCAACTTCACCGTGGCGCGCAGCCCGGAAATGAATGACAATCATTATCCAAGATGGGGATACGAACAGCACTCGAAACGATATCAAGCCAAGGAGGCTGTGTTGGGAGCCATTGGGTAAAGGGACATCTTTGAGCTTTTGCTGGAGAGAATCGAAAGTTGAATTGCCAAGAGCAGCACGCTGCTTTGTGAAATCGCTTAGAAGAACCTGCATACATGATTTCTTCGATGAGCCTTTTCGAAGGAAAACATCCAGGAGGGATGAAGCGGCCATGTATATTACATTGACATAAAGAGAGTCCAGATTGCGCTCGTTCATGTCGTCTGAGTAAAAAGCATGGTTTTTAAGTGCATTGTTCAACCATACACAGAAATTTTTGGGAGTCTCGAAACATTCGTGGTTTTCATTCGGGTAGTAGATAGGATCATAGAAAATCGGATCATCTTTAATATCATGGGGCCCATCTGGGGGGCTAAGGTGGTCATCAATGATACGCGGTACGACACAAATGGCCTTGTCGACAAACCTGTCAATGATGAGTGATAGATGAATGAACAGGAACAACAGGAATGGGGGCAAAAGGACTCACATGGGCTTTAGGATTGGGAACGAGCTCAAGTTTTCGGTTGAAGCAACTTAGCGAACAGACCATGAAAAAAGGACGAGTGACGCTCATGTTCACGTTCATGTGAAACTATAGTATTACGCAAATTTTTGCCACGGGTCGTTTTGCAGAGAGCGGAACGATTCTGGCTGACAAAACCCTCCCCCACTTCGTGGGAGTCGGGGAACAAACCCGACCCACCCACTCACCATTGTAATCGATTCCCTACATGCAATAGAAGGACTCACTAAGCATCTAGGGGGTGGCTGAGGGGACCAAGGATGGACTGACGTCGCCAACCGCGAGTGGTTTAATGCCGCAGCTTACCAACTACGACGCAGAGCCGCACCCACACGCTTCAAATGGATCAAAGAACACCAAGGCGTCCTAGGCAACGAACAAGCAGATCAACTTGCCAATCAAGGCGCCCGAAAAGCAGGGCCTGACCACATCGACACAACGGTACCTGCCAATTTCAAGGCGACTGGAATACGCCTCTCCACACCAACGCAACAGTTGGCTTACCAGACTTTTCTACAACGGAACGAACGTCCATACCAAAGACAAACCCTGATCAACCTCGATATCACCCGATATGCCATGCAGGACATTACCGGACACCTCGAGACTGACGCCACTCTCTGGCAAAGCATCCGTCACCCGGACATAAGCCGCACAATTCAAACCTTCCTCTACCGTGCAATGACAGGCTCCCAACGTATTGGTGACTTCTGGCAACGAATACCAAACTACGAACACCGGGCAAACTGCCGGCAGTGTGAGGGCCAAACTGAATCCCTCGAACATATCCTTTTCGAATGTGGCGCACCCGAACGACAAGAAATCTGGAACCTTACCCGAAAACTGTGGCCGGACAACAACCTAACTCAATTTCCCAAAGCCCTTGGCCATGTCTTAGGCTATGGAACCATCTCAACCACCCCAAACGAAAACGATGTACCGAATCCAACCCAATGGGGCACAAACCGGCTCAAACGAATCCTGGTATCTGAAGCGGCGCACCTAATCTGGGTGCTCCGCTGTGACCGCGTCATTAATGGCAACCAACAAACCCTCCGCACCATTCGCTCACGCTGGGTAACTAAAATACAGACACGACTAGATCTCGATCGGCAAATCGCCAAGTCCAAACGAAACACCATACTCACGAATAAAGTAAAACACACATGGTCCACTGTAGTAACCGATAACTCGCACCTGGATTGGGTGACAAACACAGTGGTTTTTAAAAGTGGGTATCAATCTATCCCGGCCCCCTGGAGCCCCACACCCCCTGAGATGTGCGTAAGAGCATTTTCCCTTGGACCAGGTGTCTCTGACACCTGCCTTAGCGTATTATGTAGGACTAGACTAGTCGGTCGCTACATAATCATAATGTCATCGCTTGTCCAAAAAAAAATTAAGAAAGAAAAAATTCATGGTTCAACTGAGGGTCGAACTCAGGACCTTCTGTGTGTAAGACAGAAATCATAACCACTAGACCATTGAACCAGGTGGTAATCGTCTTTTAAAAAATGGCTACATGGTGGATCCAACTCTGGTTGGCATGAGGATGGAGGTAAAAAATTTTAGAGCTGGCAGAATCCGAGTAGGAGTTCCCGTGAAGTCAATCAAATGTATAAAGCAGTCGACTCGATGAAACCATATCTTATCACGCACGTTGGTCTGTAGAATTATTGGCGAGCGCCTGTAGCTGTCAAGTGTTATCTCGGGTTCTCGGATATAGATGATACATACACGTGGACGAACTCGCCTATTGTTGTACAATAGGACGGTGTGCATTTTCTCTCGGCCCCCCATCTTTGCCAGTCTGTCTGACGTCCAGACGCCCGTCCTTCCTGTAGCTTCCCCTCGTCATCCAGTGTCTCTCTGAGCTCACAGGTGGTGAAGCACGGGCTACTGCGTCCGAGTCTGACCCGCACTCCGGTGAATTACTTCCTTTCTTTTTCTCCTCTGTGGAGTGCTGACAGGTGTGTTCAAAGGAGACGTCATGACGTTACAGCAAGCCTTGAGGCTTCTGCTGGCCTGCGCCTGGCTTTCTCTTGCCACATTGATTACAGCCACAGTGCCTCCTCATATACATGAGGCACGCCAGGGACCCATATCCATTGAACCTCATTCCACGGACCCCGGCCCACAGTCTACACAACCATCCTCATCGACGACGTCGGATGCAACAACGATGTCGCCGACGTCAAGCAGTAAGCCGAGTTTGCTCTCGTCTTTAAGCGCCTCACCCTTACCCTTGTCCACGTCGTCAAATACCCCGTCGTCATATACCCCGTCGTACTCCTCGTCGTCATCCGATACCCTAGAATCACCTACAACTTCTTCAGCCACACCTCGGCCTACGTCTTCTCCAGCCAGTCTCGCTTTTACCGCTCAGAACTTGACGACTTGCACTTCGGCCGTAATTTCGTGGAAATACAGCGGAACTGAGTCTCAATTATTACTGTCGGTTACCAACATTGGTGTACCCCAATATGACGACGCCCTACCTCGTATCAAGAACGTCGTTGATGCCGTAATTCAGCAACAGTTGGCGGATACCAACACCTCTGCGACGCCCTGGCCATGGCAAACCGTCAATCTCACGCAGGGTTGGTACAAGATACAGGGTCTCGTACTCACCGAGCCGACTGTCTCCAACTCTTCTTCGCCATTTTTTGTTTCGGACGGACCAGATGTCTCCTGTTTAACAGGTACCTCGTCGCAATCCTCATCCGCGGTGTCACCTAGCGCCACTTCCGTTCCGCCGCCCTCTAGCGGCTCGAAAGCAACCGTGAACGTTGCTGGTATTGCGGGGGGTGTCATTGGGGGCATTGCTGTTCTTGTTCTGGCTATTCTTGCGGGGGTGTGCTTGTCACGAAGGCGGAGAAAGGTGTCCCTTGGACGTCGTCTAAGCAAGCCCCGACAGTATGGATCGCTCAAATCCACCACTTCGAGCATCCAACCAGGAGTCGGTGGGCCCCAACTCCCAGGCAATCATTCTCATTCAGATTCGACGGGGGCCATACTTCAAGATGTTGCGGGTGGGAGGATGTCCGCAACGACCACACCTGGTGGTTCCGACGAACTTTTCACCTTCGTCGACGAGAAGCTTGCGTCTCCTTCTCATTCCGGAATGAGCCCGTTTGATGCTCTAAACACACCCCTTCATCACGACCATCGCGCATCAACGTATTCTATTCAAATTCCCATCGCTGTCGCAAGTGAAAACTTCCGATCCCGTGTCCCATCCACAAACACATCCACAAACACATCCACACACGCATCCACACACACATCCACTCAAGCTCTTGAGCAACAAGCGCAGCGGATCCGATGCTCGATGGAAACCTCCAACCGACACCGCAGCGAGCGCCTCTCGATGCCTACCCCGCCCTCCCCCGCCCTTGCTCACTCGCCCACGCATGCCCAGCCAACGGAAGAATACCCTCTCACGCCCATGACGCCCACGCCCGTCAATCGAAGTATTTCAGCCGGCGCAGCCCCCACGATCGTACGGCGGACGTCGCGAAAACCGGTCCCACACTACGATCCCTCGGTACTGCTCGAAGACAAGAACGCGGACTCGGTATCTACGCACACGGCGGGTGCCGAGTCTTCACAATCACACGGAACGGCATTGGGGACGGGTGTGCACGGGACGCCATCGGATTTGGTGCACAAGGCGAGCTTTGGGGACAGACGTCCCATGCACTATCTGATGCCGGATATGCCATCACCACAACTAGACTGAGATGTAGGCCGTGCCCCCATTTTTCGTGCTCTGGTCTCGGCCTTGCTCATCATCTTTTCCACTCTTTCTTTCTGATTTCTCTTTCAATGACTTTCCTCTTTCGTATTCGGTTCCGTTTGATACGCCGTTCCCAATTGGGCAAGGAGGCGCGCTCAGTGTGTTGTGTACTATCTCACTATCTCTAGCCCACAACTTATCATGACGTGCATGTAGATCCGGAAGTCCAGGAGGGGAAACAAAGGTCCGCCTCTCGGAATCCTGTTCTACTTCGGACCACGGTCTACACACAGCATGATGATACACGCCCAAACCACGCGGTGATCTGACTGATCTTGCCGTGCATGGACATGGACATTTTATTTCCAATCCTCATGTACCTTATCGACCTCCCCGATTTCTCTCTGGTTCGGTATTTTTTTCTTCGCAGAATCTAGGAAAAGCAAGGATCCGCTGGCACGTGTTTATGTTGCGTTTATGTTTCGTGGACCTGTGGGTGCGCTAGGCTTTTTTTTCTCCTTGTCAGATACGTCGCCCCCAGTGGGGGTTTGTCCACATGTTATCGTTCGCTACCTATGATAGCACATACATTCTGTAACTTGTACGATCGTCCTTGGGGCACGCAAACAAACAACCTATCTACGCCTTCTCACGAACGCCACAACGTCACGAACGCCACCATGTTTCTTATCATTTTTCCCACCCACACTCGTTGCACGTTTTCAAATTCCGTTCAAAAAGGATGCGCCTCGTCGTGCAAGGTCCTCCTTTTTGCTCATTTCTGCTGTTGCTGTCGCTATTGCTGTACACGTACATACGGTTTCGTCTTGGTTGGTAGGAATCTTGCGGAAGGGTTTCAAGGAACCCACCGGGTTGATCAATCTAAGTATTAAACACGTTGGATAACGAAAAAAAAAACACACATCATAGATGCCCGAGCTCGAACCAAATGACCAATAACCTCTCTTCCAGTTCCAAACGAGGGAAGAGATTGCAACGCACGATATGATATCCGACTCGCTCGTGCAACTCTCCCTTGATTCGGTATCGCGAGCTATGTATGAACGGGGTCACGCTGTTGACGCATTATTGTGACGCGTGCACAGCCCTCAATCGAACATCATTTCAGCGTGGCACCTAGCAGGCCGCCGGAGACGACCCATGACGCAGTGTACTGTTGTTGGCTTGGTTAGAGCAACCACCAGGACGGCGACACGTATTATAACATACGAAGTTACTCCAACGTTGTTCCAACGTTGAGCGTGGACACCGGGATGATACAACAACGTCCAGTCAACGACCCCTCTTTCTTCACGTGCAGGATGGACGATCCCGGTCACAATGAGAGAAAAAAAGAGGACTATCAAAAGCGCCCGAATGCCGTCGGTGACGGTGCGGCAGTCCTTTGGATTTCCAAATGACACGATGGAATGTGTCGGATGAAATTTGAATTCCCAATACCCATCATAATAATACCATACCAGACGCGACGGAGAGGCGATGCGATAGTTTTGGAGACGTTGGATGATTGGAACAGCGATGTTTTTTTTTTTTTCCTTTCTTTCTTCCGCGGTGATGGTCCAGCGGAAAAACTGACGGCACTGGCCGTTTGAGTATTTTCTTCCAATCAACGCACGGCCGTATGACCGCGTCGGATGATTTTTTTTTTTCTTTTCTTGTTTGCATTTGCAAGGCACTGAGGGACTCACTCTGAGAATAGAATTTTTTTTTAACACGTTGGAGGGTGTGACGGGTGTGAGTGCGAGTGCGACGGGTGCGGTCTGTGCTCGGGATGGGTTGTGGTTCCCCTCTCAGGCTGTGTCGTTACCCGGGTTTTTGCTTTCGAGGCGGCGTCTTGCGATCGACTTGTTGCGTTGTACGTTCAAGTTGGCGGATTGAAATATTGGTTATTGTCTGTACATTTTGAGATTACTTGGGACGAAGTAGTAGTACTGTACCTGAAAGTACTGTACCTGACTTGCAAGGCACGGTGGGTAGAAGTGACCGGTGATCATCCACGTTCAGCGTTAATCCCTCTCTCTTCCTCCCTCTCAACGTGAGCATATGGAGATAAGACGATAGCCAAAATATTGGACCGGGTTGATGCATCACCCAGCATCATTAATCATTCCGGGTCAGGTTACTTGGGACCCAGGTTTCCTAGGCATTTGGGCTGGAAAAAACGTGTATGGACGAATGATATGGATTCGGTAGCTGACACTCAACGACGCGCACCGACGTGTAGGATTTGTATGGGTGTCCATAGTTTCACGACTTGGAGATGAGTCCGACTTCGACGAACGTCTGCGCAAAATGCCGAAGAGAAGACTGTCATATCAGGGATCGTAGATCGGTCTACCAGTGTCACGACTACATCGTCGTTGGTATTCTATTCCCTCTGACTCATTTCGTGTAAAAAAGGCCAGTTGTATGTACTACGAATCACTTCATGAAACTTTGGCAACCAATTCAAAGTCGCGGAAAGGCGTCGGCTGCGGCGGGGACTGCACTACGGATAAACGGACATCTCCGTTTGCTCCATCGCTGGTTGCGCTCTCTCTCTCAGGAAGACAAATGCATGACAGGCAGGACGACGATCGGCGTTTTCCGACCGCCATTCGCTTCCTTTTGCACTTTTGAATTGGCACGGAAGGGGATCTGGAAATAAAACGGGGATGAGTAGTGGTGTGTACACTGTAACGTCCACGGAGTTGCGACGAGTGGTTGGTACGAGACAAATTACATGCGGTAGTATTGATCCTGATCCTACGGTGAGCAGCAGAGTTGGAACTTGGGAGAGGTGCCATGACCAAACGCGATAAGGAGGGAGCGAGTGGAGAGAATCGAGATATGGATACAACAACCGCCGGCAAGTCGCGAGCCACTCTCACGACCATCCATCAGGATTTCGGCGGCGCAAGGGTAAAGGTATCCATGGTGCGCGCGGTTTGGAATCAGTGGTACCACGCTTGCTCGTCTGTGGATTCGTCAGGCCGACTTTGCGTATCTTGGCGAGTCTGCAGGGCGCAAATGGGCATGAGAAAGTTGGCTCGGGAGCTATAGATAAGGGACTATCACCTCCAAAGACCAGCCCAAGCAACCAACGCCGCGATGGCGGATGAGGCAACTGACATCGCTGCGAATGCGTAAGGCATTTCCTCCATGTGGCTTTGTAACTTTACCAATTTGATATCGAGTCCATTAGCCCGAAACAGAAGGGGTAAGTGGCAAGAGTGGCCACATACATTCATTCCAAACAATCCAGCAACGAGGGCTCCCGATCCAAGACCCATGGTGCCAATAGAGACCTAATATGTCCTAAGTACTGAATTTGTTTTTGTCGAGGAAAAATAGCAGACTTTAAGGTCTAAAGCCAGCAGTGCATTGCGATTTGAGTCTAGAATGAGTTCAACGATTTCCTGGGTGGACTGGACATTGGCCTTTGTGATGTCGATCAGTTGAGTGCGAATGAGCTTTGTGGGCTTGACACACCTCGATATTTTCGGCTTCGTTGACTATTTCCTCGACTTGTTTGGAGAAGAACTCTAGTAGCACCTCTAGTTCGTCATGCTCGTGCATGTCACGAGGGGTACCGTTCTTCTTATCCGTAAGATACATTGCATTCAAGTCCTCATCTGTACGTAATATGAGCGACTTGGCGCCAGCGATGATCAAGACCCACCCTGTTCCAGAACTTCCTCTAGAGCTTCCTGAACCTAAAATGCGGTAATGAACCCGGAATGGGAGAAGCGAACGCAACAGCATACCAAAGTTGCGCGATTTTTGAAAGTAGCGAGGCGTCTCGAGTAATGAAGGAGACGTTTGAATTTATCGTGGTTGATATCGTCTTCGAGTTCAGCCAAGAGGCCTCCGACGATTTTTCGGATAAAGACCATTTCGGCTTCGAGTGCACTTAAGACGGAGAGAAGGATGGACTCTATCGCTCTGATGGATATGAAAGCCGATTGGACAACGTTGTGGGCTAGTAGGCTATTAACAGACCTGAATTCGTAAGGAGCAGTGCTTCCGCGGGCCTTGAGATTGTGCTGTGGAGAAGTGACGGTGCTATAGGGATCATTCGCCGCACTAATGGCGTACCTCGAGGTGGTATAGAAATACGGAATGGAGCCTCGAGTCATTTGATCCGAAAGTATCGAAGAGGACGACGGTATCGGCCTTGACGAGTGCTCTGATATGCAAGATATTGATCTTGTGAAGGTGAGCGAGTGGCTAGTTGAATGAATACCATGCGAAGCTGACCAGGATGGCCTCTTTACGGATGAGGATGGTTGGAACCAAGTTTGGTATACGGGAATCTATTTTGCGGAGGTCACGAGGCTTGGTAATACACGTCAGCGGGATGGTGCATGACGTTTTCGAGTGAATTGTATTGACAGACTTACGTTCAGACGGTGTTCGTTGCATAAGTCTGATCTTTTGAACTGTCCGGAAATGCTCTTGACCGCACCTGAGGCGACGCGATTACGTCGTGAGCAAAGGGAGGATGGGAACACAAGACCTTGTTCATCTATGATGGTACCTAGGGACGGATTGCGACGGTCGGTGTGTGACGGCGGTAGGGATGGTGGGTCACCTACAGCGAAGCATGAGGTCCGAGGGAAGTCTGCTTTTCATGACTTTTTCAAGGATGGCGGCTTTGGCGTCTTCATCGCTCGAGGACGGTGGTTGGCGGTGGACGGATGCAGGGTTGAGGAATGCATTCCATGCCAGACGGCGTGCGAAGACGGAGAGGGGGCGGGGAGAGATGGACATTACTACATTGCGGATGGACGTCTGCATGCACGCCCAGAAGGAAAAAAAGGACAAAAAGTAATTTGACCTGAAATATTGAAACACTGGGGGTTACCCCGGTCCTAATTTGGATTGCTGCCCCGCATTGGGCGGGGGTCATTTTTCTGTGAAATCGGACAAATCCGATCTCGGTGATGGAGATCACCCTTTCAATTCTCTTCCTTTCCGGACACTCGCTCGTCCCTCACGGAACCAATTACATATCAAAATGCATTTCCCTTCCTCTCCTTGCTACGCTTTATCTTGCCATGCCTTGCGCCTGACTTCCTCCTCATCCCCCCCTTCCAGATGGCTTCAGAAACTCGGAGACTCCTCGAGGCCGCAATGGCTCTCTCTCAGCTCCTGAGCATGCACGCCATCCCCCATGCCTTCCATGGCAGCATACTCACCGCTGTCATCTCTGACAGCCCCCGTTGCGACGTTCGTCTCTCCCCCTCCCTGCCCCGCCCCCGTCCTCACCCCTCCACAGGAGATCTACTGCATCGTCGAGGGTGGTTCCGCACACCCCTTCCGCCGCGTCCGTCAAGCAGTCGCGAATAGCGAGTACTTCACAACCACACACTCGCCATGGAGTAACCGGTACGTACACCGCTCTTCTCACAAGTACCCCTTGTAACACTCGTTTGCACAGCTTGCATGCCACCTACCGTCGCCTCATACCCGCCATCGAGGTGTGTGTGCACCTTCCAGGGCGCGCGCTCTATACTCATTCGTCCTTCCAGATCGAAATTCTGCCTGCTGGAGAGCATGGTCCCCGACGACTAGACAACTCCACGACGATGAAGATAAAGGGGATACCCTTTTTGACCCTCTCAGAGTTTGTCAGAGACAAACTCAAAGCTTGGGCGATGCAAGTCCGCTCCCACTTGTTGGCGCATTTGCTTGACTAATCAATAAACTCACGCACACAGACGCGGCTCAGATCGCGACGCAAACGATATCGTGTACACGATCTGTCGATACTGGAATCGACTGGACATCAATCGTGTCCCCGAACACGATATGAATCAATTCGTCACCTCCTATCGAATGGCAGCTCTTTCATGGGCTGCCCTTAAACGAAAATATCGCATGTGACGGCCTCGTCCGCTGTTCAGACTTATGCATGAGGTTGGGGGGCTGGGAAAACCCCGCAGGGTGCATCTGCGAGTGTGACAGAGTCACAGTGGTTAACTTGGCGGTTCCTATCTGATTTGATACCCATTCGAGAACACTGCCGATGGGGTCCGGGGTTTTACAAATCGTAGCAATGCTGTACTCTATTACGATATACCATCTCCGTTCGCGCGCCATTGGGCAAGTGTTGTTTATAACACTATTTTAATTGTCATCTTACGCCATATCCCTGCTATGCGCTGGCACTAGAAACCCGTTCGAGACTTATGCGTCACGAAAGAACCCGACGGCTCGGATCCATCATCACCTCTGAGAAACAAAAGGGCACAAGTTAAGTTTCGACATGCGCAATTGAGTTAATGCGCTCGTGTTCCAGCACACCTGCCATCCCATTCCCATTTCTAACCCTCACATGTCCTTGTCACCCAGGTACGTATACCTAGGTATAGTATTCCTGTGCGAACACAACGGACAGCTGTCATGTTGCCAAGTATACCAGGGAGTGGAGCTTGGAGAAGGTAAAAAGGTGGCAGGTCAAATACGATGGATGGATACCTCGCCTCAATCGCTCTCAGAGTCCCATTAAACTGCATCATTCCATCATCCTCGCATCGTCGCGAATCGGACCAGTGTCAGCGCGAGGAAAGTGGAATGAAGAGTTCGTGTGCTAGAGCTCGTTGCGGGCGTGGTTTTGTGTTTCGATTTGGATTTGGTGCGTAGTTTGCCAAGTCGAGGGATGGAGCAACGTCAGACATGGCGTGCGGGTCCATTTGTATTTTGGCGGCAGTTCCTCGGCCTTTTGCGGGTATCATCGTGGGCATGTGACCCAACGAGTGGCAGGTGAGATCCCGAGCCATCTTGCAAGGGACCTGGTTGTGCCAAGGTGGGTGACCAAAGTGAATGGCGAACGACGATCCGACTACAATCAGTTGTTGTTTAGTACACGGGGGGGCGTAACCCACGACCGCATCACGCGATGACGCAAGGACGCCCCTTTACTTGCTTGAAACAGACGCTCAATTACTCAACCTGTCCAGGGACGCTGCCAGACACGAAACAGCGCGTGTTTTTCGCTGAACATGAGGAAAGAAAAAGGCAAGTCGTGTCTTTGAGGGATATTCGCGAGGCGCAGGCAGTGGGACGCCTCGAGGACACGCGAGCCCAAGCTTCTTCCTGGGACGCCTGACCACCGGGGTCTGATTGCAGTGCTGATTCGGCCATCAAGCGACGCGATCGGGAACATGACAAGGTCATCCCGCGATGGTCAACTGGATGGTGGGTTTGGGTGTGCGGTGTATCAGACTGTAGCCAATCCGGGCACCTCGGAGTGACGAACGGGACAGGTAAAGGGGCAGAGGGTCGACCTCGTTGCACAGGTAAGTTTATCTCTCCGATATATCTTTGATCGCCATTTAGTCGACCTCGGAGCAAGTAAAGTAACCGTAGACCCGCACGCGCTTTCAATGCTCGTGACCCACGATGTTTGGGCACAGGTCTCTGACGCACATGACACGGATTTAGCACACTGTGGTGAAACGAGGATGGCCCACGTTTCGACTCGGTGAGCATGCCATCACTCGGCGTACTACAAAACGTACTTGCCTTTGCCACCGCCGGGAATGTGCTTCCGCCGTGATGTGATGGCCGAAACTGAGAGATCATGAAGGGGCCGTGTCGACGAAATATGGACCTGAGTGTCTCCGAGTCATACCCATGCCCCATGACACTGATGCTGGGCCGTACACGCCGGACGGCGCAACACACCCATAATGAAACGAACGCAACGAGACCGAGAGGTCGCAAGATCCGTGTAGTACATATTTAAATCAAGTGGGCGCGTGACTCGGAGTCGCGGGTCGTTCACTGCAGCCTGGACCACGGAGATGAACGTGAACGTACCTCCCGCGAACTTGAACGCGGCCGGTCACTGGGCCTGCTGCCTGTGGCGTGGCTAGTAAGTGGACCTACGACGGCCATAGTATGACTCACTGGCATCGTGGATGTCGTCGCGTACAGCGTATCACCGGCAAGGGTTAATGGTTGTTTACAATGTCACTGTGGCTGTGGCTGTAGGTGGACACGTGGAAAATATTTACCAAAGTGGTACATGTAGTGCGCTTGTTGTCATTTGTTTCAAGTTAAGTTGGTTCCTGCCGAAGTTCGGCCTTACATCTAGTTGCATGTACCTGGCCAGGAGGAGAACATGTTCTTGCTTGAGGCCGCGAGGACAAAGACGGAAAATAAGGGCTTACCTTGTGCTCGGGCTTTTTTTCTTTTTTCTGCAGGGAATGGCATGCCTCGTGGTGGCGTCCCACTCACAAGTCCGTTTGCCAGCTGTCACGAGACCACAACTTGTCCTTCGCAAGGTTGTCATTCTGCATAGCCCTTGTCCTGTGCGTACCGATTCAATATTTGAGCTGTCAGGAATGAGGCTGATCATGATGCATGACGGGTGGCGTAAAATGTTTACACGTCGCTGCAGGGGCGCACCCAGTGGGACTCTACTATAATGACGGAAGTCCTCATTGCTCACGGTCTGATGAGCGTGGCCCAAACTTCAAACTTGAAGCTTCAACAGTGGCGACACAAACAGAATGGCAAGACCCGAAGGACAGGTAATTGATTGATCCTTTTCATATAATGAACGACTTTTCCTCCGCGATCAACTCTGAAGGGGAATGTAGTCAGCAAGGCATACTGCTCGCACTGGAACGATGTTTCCGTCGTCGGTTTACCCAATGGGCCTTGGGCTCGTCGATGGACACACTCCCTATCGAAATGTCGTGACGCCGCCTCAAATGCTGTCAGTACCCGGTAAACACTCACAGCGACGACAGTGACGACGACCTAGCAAGAGGTCTTGTGGTGCGTCGAGGCACGGGCGACGAGCGGGTCCGCGATAGAGTCGTATTGTGCTGGTCATGGATGGGACTCTACCTTCAACGTCCTATGCCAAAGGCTGACCCGACCGACAGGGAAGCGTTCCCGGCCGAACGGCCGAGCACGAGCAGGGTGCTCCAGTTCACTCCTACCTCTCAATAGGTCGGTACTTTGCTGATGTCGTGGGCTCTGTCTGAATCAGGGTGGCATAGCTGAATGTTGACCCTCCTCTCCGCTCGCAACTATCTGGTCCGACAAGGTCGATGGGTGTATGATCCCAGACAGCAGCACTAATGGGTGACGTGGAGACCTCGGCAAGGTGTGTATGAAGACGTTGTCGACTTCTTTTTTACTGTCCTATCGACACATCTTCTCATGTGTACAATAGGGGGTCTGCAAGTGGAGAAATAACGCCCTATGTTCCCGTTCCATTTATTAGCCAGACGACACCTGGCTTCTCCCAGAAACAGTTTGGAAACCCGAGTCTCTTTTGTTACCTACACTCATCTGCATTCATGTCATTTCAGGCTGGGTTGCAACCACTCACAAGCGCCAAAGTGATTTCCAACCTCTCAGACGAAGAGCTGCATTTCTATGTGTGGCTTTATCAACTTTCAGAAGATGTAGATGAGTAGTTTGCAAAGTTGAAGATGCACATTGGGTACGTGATCCCCGATGATGTTATACAGGAGTCGAGTCACCTACAGGTATAGATATGTAGCAAATCTGAATGTTAGCTGACACTATTTGGTCACTTCGAGCCGAACTAGCTGATGCGAACGACGATATCATGGGGTGACGGACAAGTATTTTGTCAAGCAAGCTACTAGCTGGTCTGCATCGACTCATGTCGCATCCACGATAGAGTCGTATTGTGTTGGTCGTGAATAAAGGCTCGATTGGAGGGCATTCAACGTCCTATGCCAAGGGTTAACGACAGCGAAGCGTCGACCGAGCACGGGCGGGTGGCATTTCAACTCACTCCTGCCTCTCAGTTGGTCGGTACTCTGAGGCACCCTGCTATCGTGGAATCTGGAATCTGAATCAAGGCGGAGTCAAGGTAGTCATAGCTGAATATTATGGCGTCACAAAATCCGGATCGCGTTGCGCGCCCACCATGCCTTTTGGTGCACACTGCGCGCACCGCGCTCGTGATTACGTCTACTTTGTGTCGCGTTGTACACACAGAGTTTCTCAATTGCACGGATGGATATTGGCGGAAGCATGAACAGTACGGATAGAATCATTGGGCTATATGTAAATCCCGAACAAGACGGTCACAAAGCTCATCGAGGAAAGAGTCGGCATGCTCGAAAGCAACACCTCCATCAATGATCTTGAACATCCGTTTCCTGCAACCTTGTCCCACACGGCCAAACCGCATCTCCTTGAAGCGTCTGACGGCGTCATTGTACGGCTGGGGGTTCCGTCCATCCAGGAGGTAGCGACCCATTCCATTCCACCAAACGGCATGCCAGTCCGCCTCACAGGACACTGGGTCCTCACAATCGTCCGCATGTGTGATAATACGAGGTTCTTCGGCCGCTAACGATTCGGCGATGCTCATCCAGGACAGCCTTCGCTAGCCCCAAATTAATGAAGATGTCTGATCCAATCAACGAACGGTGGTGTTTCGTCAGCTGAGTAAGGGACATATCGGTAAGGCGCCGGAACCCTGTCTGGAAGACGGTTGGAAGACGGTAGGTAGTCGCAAGGCTCACGAGTTCTGCAGGATGGAAACGCCAATGGAATGCTTCGATACGATCGACCACGAATTGTTTCGTTGGATCGCATTCGTACTTGTCACAGAATACGAGGAATGCTTCGAGTTCCTCCTTGATATATGTGAATCCTGTGCGAGGTCTGTCAATCAAAGTCAGTGGACGGGATGGCGGTCAGAGGGTAGGACAGTTACACTCCGAAATGATGTTCGACGAAGAGATCGAATGTTGATGCTTGGAGTTGCGGGATTTGAATGGGGTTGTTGTCGCTTTCGCCTTCATTGAGATTTTCCTTGCCTGCACTGAACATATCGGCTAAAACCTGGGAGTGGCTGGCCAAAGTGTCCATGGAGAACCTGTACAATGTATTCTCGACCTGCGTGTCGCAAGGTCAGTACGCAACAGTACGCAGCAGACAGTGTATTGTCTACTCACAAGAAAGATGTGGCATCCTGTATCAGGAAAGTAGTACTTGGGATGGCGGGAAGCGCCAGTGGCCATCTTCAGAGAAGAAGTTGGAGGGAACAAAACTCAGAGACTTGAACAGTCTCGAGCAGACGACGGGTAAATGAAATTTGGAGCCAGGTGGTGTGCACGCCTCATTGGTTCGTTTTCTCGGTTATAGACACTTAACTTACCCTTGTATCTACGTTAACCTCTCGATGTCCCACTGGCAGGCCTTCTTCCATTTCCTGGCTAGCGTCACAAAGTGGCCGTTATGCCATGGACGACGAGAATGAATCTGGGTTCTCCCGCAGTCCGGTCGTTGTGCCCGCTCTGTGGGCAGTTGCTGTCCCAGTGATTGCTGCGTCGCAGTCGGGTGGTGCATTTCTGCTATTGTCGTGGAATCTGGACCATGGAGGCAAGATCAAGGTAGTGGCAATGTTGATATACCGGCCCGGGCTCTCCGGTCTGAGACCAGTTCATGACCCCTATCTTTTGTCTCTCAATGGCACCTCAAGCTCACCAACCGACCACCGAAAACATAGCTAGATCCCCCAGCCAAAATGCCTAGCACTGCTGCGAATGTCGATGAAGCCCCAGATGCTCCACTGACTCGTGAGGCTTTACCTGCGGTAATCCAGCCCTTGCGAGATGACCTCGACAACCTGAAACGCGAGGTCGATGAGCTGCGACATCGATGCGTCACCATGCACGGTTTGATGAATGGGATGACGCCAGTACTGATGGATGTCGTGCAAACCTCTGCGCAGGTGAGCGTGTCGGAAAACGTTGTCGATTTGTGTCGTGTACTCATCTCGTTAGGCATACAATAGGGGATGTGCGGATGGGGGGGTCATACCCTTTGTCTCCGTTCCATGTCATCAACCAGACAATACATGGGTTCTCCCGGAAATGGTTTGGACGATCGCTTATTTTTTTCAAGTTACTTGCACTCATCCGCATGCACCATTTCAGATTGGGTTGCCACCCCTTACAAACATGCAAGCTATTATCGACCTCTCGGACAAGGAGCTGCACGACTATCTGCAGCTTTATGGGCTTACCGACAGGGTAGAGGATCCTCGCTGGTTCAAGTTGGCTAAGTTGAAGACCTATATTGGGTGCCGTGAACCCATTCCTTCTCGATGATATTGTACAAGAGTCAATTGCACGATGTAGGGGTCGTATGGGTTGCACTTGCACGTCTGGTGCTGTAGTCGAACCAGTTAGTTTGCTTGTCTCGATGCTTGTCCGTGTCCTATCAGCGAGTTCCTTTATTTTCTTAGTGACCAGAATCCTGTCCAGATCATGGCGTGCGACTCGACCCGCATTTGACACAACTCACTGTTCAGTTCTCCGAGACGCGCGGTCGGCACTAGATTCCAAGCGTGGACATGTTCCAACTAGACATCGATTGTCATTTCGCTACTTGCCACCGAGCACAACGGCAAATTTCGATTAAAACGTGGCTCTGCAACTCCTAGTCAAATCTAGAACGACGCAAATGGGGAGGCAGCATGGCATACAACGTGTTCACGTGTCTCGAGGTCGAGTTGGGCCCACTCGGTGCCTTGCGCGTCAGCGTTCTACCCATGTTGATCGGTTCGTCAACGTCCGGGACTCCGGGAGCAGACCGCCTGGAGTAGCCAGTGGAGACGTGGAATTCAATGGATCCGTATATGCACGGATACGAGAATATGACATCGCAAAACCACATTGTCGAGGTGAGCTGTCCCGTTTGATGGTCAAGTCTTTGTTGCGTTCGTTTTAATGACCATAGCCAACTGGCCTAGGGGAGTCATTCATGCCAATGATTGACGCAACGCTAGTAATCATGTTGCTTTTATACATGCAATATGTTGGTGGTGGCCAGGCCTGTGCACTATGGTGCTAGGTTGGACGTGGACGCGTCACTTGGTGCTGGGTCGTAATGTGCTCGACGGGCTAGACTGCGACGTTGCACGGGATGGGTCATGTCTGCAGATTCCGTGCATCATGATGGGTGGTCGATGGAGGTGTCCGAGTTCTTCACAAATCATATGCAAGGATGCCTGGGTTGTGGTACTATGTCATCATTGTACAGCGCCCGACCGTGGGAATTCGATTCAGATACTAGAGTCGTTCGTCTCCACCGACCATTGATGGCACCTCAGGCTCGCCGACCTACCACCGAAGAGACAGCTATACCCCACAGCCAAATGGCCAGCACTACTGCGATCGAAGGTCCGCGTGTCACTCACGAGGATATACTCCCGCTCCTGCTGGACATGCAGGATGACTTCAAGCGTAACATGGACGACTTGAAAGACAGCGTGAGGGATTGTATGTACGAGCTGCAACACCAATGCAACCGCATGCGCGATGCAATCACTGGGCTGAATGATGGCGTGCAAACCTTGGCACAGGTGAGCATGTCGAAAACGTGATCGATTTTGTTGCCTATGTCTGTCTCTCTTAGACCGATATATCTGGATGTTCGATGGTTTGGGCGGTTGCGTACTTGTTTCGTTACTTGCACTGACTTGCATGCGTCATTTTCAGGTTGGGTTGCCACCCCTTACAGACACCCAAGCTATTGTCGACCTCTCGGACAAGGAGCTGCACGACTAAGTATATTGGATGCCGTGTCGATGTCTAGATTTGTTCTTGCACGGCAGGCGTAGATAGTTTAGTTATACCGTTTTCGTTGGACCGTGGGAATTCAAACACACTTGCGTCACCGCAAAGCGCGTCCAGCACTTGTACTTTATACCACGACGACATGCCCGTCCCTACTCGTCCACAGAAACCGCCCGTCGGTGTTCAGTCGTACTACCAAGGCAAGATAGAAGCGGCCGAGCTCTTGATCAACCAAAAAACACAGAACCTACGCCGTCTAGAAGCACAGCGGAATGCGCTCAACGCGCGAGGTGCGTACGATCCCCTGCTGTGTGCGTGTGTGGATGACGAACGGGGGTCGTAGTGAGGCTGCTCCGGGAAGAGTTGCAGTTGCTTCACGAGCCGGCGAGCTATGTCGGCGAGATCGTCAAGGTGATGGGCAAGAAAAAGGTGTTGGTCAAGGTGCAGCCCGAGGGCAAGTACAGTGCGTATCGAGTGATCGTGTGTCGGTTTATCACTCATGCGGTGTCAGTCGTTGATTTCGACACTGACATTGATGTTGCGGCACTCACGCCGTCGCAGCGGGTGGCATTGCGATCGGACAGCTATACGATTCACAAGATTTTACCAAACAAGGTGGACCCGTTGGTGTCGCTGATGATGGTGGAAAAGGTACCCGACAGCACGTATGAGATGGTGGGGGGACTGGACAAGCAAATTACGGAGATCAAGGAGGTGATCGAGTTGCCGGTGAAGCACCCAGAGCTGTTTGAGGCACTCGGGATTGCGCAGCCCAAGGGGGTGTTGTTGTATGGACCGCCTGGGACGGGCAAGACGCTGCTCGCGCGTGCAGTGGCGCATCACACGGACTGCAAGTTTATCCGGGTTTCTGGGTCGGAACTGGTGCAAAAGTATATCGGAGAGGGGAGTCGGATGGTGCGGGAGTTGTTTGTGATGGCGAGGGAGCACGCGCCGAGCATCATTTTCATGGACGAGATCGACTCGATTGGGAGTTCGAGAGGAGAGAGTGGGTCGGGTGGGGGAGACTCTGAGGTGCAGCGGACGATGCTGGAGCTGCTGAACCAGCTGGACGGGTTCGAGGCGACAAAGAACATCAAGGTGATCATGGCGACGAACCGGATAGGTGCGCTGGATGGGGATAGTGTGCTCGCCAGACTGACGTGTGGCAGATATCCTGGACTCGGCGTTGCTGCGACCGGGCCGTATTGACCGAAAGATTGAGTTTCCACCGCCTGGACCTGAGGCGCGTGTGAGCATTCTGCGGATCCATTCGCGCAAGGTGGGGACGTGTCTCATGTATGCTGTGCGTTGCTGATGGAGACGCAGATGTCGCTTCAACGAGGGATTGATTTGAAAGCGCTGGCGGACAAGATGGGTCAGTGCTCTGGTGCAGAGGTGCGGGGTATTTGCACGGAAGCGGGTGAGTGCAAGGCTGTTATTACAGACTGGTGAAACTAATACGAATTGCAGGGATGTACGCGCTACGAGAGCGACGACAACATGTAACACAAGAAGATTTCGAGTTTGCGATTGCCAAGGTGTTGAAGAAGCATCAGGAAGGGAACACGTCGGTGAATAAATTGTTCTCGTAAGCAATAATGACGCGTCGCATGAGTCATCCGGAAATAGCCGAGCGTAGTAGTACAGTCATACTTACCGCTTTGTGTTTGTTTCGATACCTTCATCATGCTCGAGCCATACAGAATCGACGACTTTTTCAATCTCGACGCGGCTCCCTCTGAAGACCCGCTCCTCGCTCTCTTCCTCGACGACGACTTTTCAAAGCTACCCCACACCTATGACATCCCAGTCACCACTTCACCCGGCGCTTCCTCCTCCCCCTCCCACTCACCCATGTTTGCCATCGATCCGCAGCTCGTCGGTACACCTGCCACATCACACGCCCTCTCAGATTTTGGTGACGATGACGACGACGACGACACAGACGACACACCCGTAGAAAAACCAAGGCCCGCTCGCAAAGGCACTGTCATGTCGGGTGGGATCAAGAAAGCGCCTCTCCCCGAAAAGGAAAACAAGGAGACAAGGGCAAAAAAGGACGCTTCCCCCCTCAAGATCCTCGAGCCAGAGGACTGGCGTCCAAGCCCAGAAGAGTACAAGAAAATGTCCAGCAGGGAGAAGCGTCAGCTCAGAAACAAGATCAGTGCCCGCAACTTTCGCGTACGTCGCAAAGGTACGCGACTCGCCCTCCTACTCGCTCGTGTCGTCTCACGTGCCATCCAGAGTACATCTCTACCCTCGAGGGCGACATCGCAGAGCGCGATCGCCTCATCGATGCCATCCGCTCAGAACTCGGCTCGTCCGTGTCAGAGAATATCGCTCTCCGCCAGGAGATCTCCGCTCTCAAAAGGTGTCTCCTCGAGGGCCGTGCTCTCCCCGACCTTCCTCCCCCCGCCGAGTTGCCTCCCGCCCCCGTTCCCGCTTCCCCTCCCCTGACTCCCACGTCCGCAGCAGCATCGCCTGTCGTCACCCCAAACACCCACAAAGACCTTCCCACATCTCCCAGGCTCAGCAACCGTGCCTTTTGGGGTGGTCTCGGCGGAATGGGGGTCACCCCCGTCCACGCCACTTTTGTCCCCCCTATTGCCGCTCTGGCCTCCAAGGCTTCCTTTCCCGGTGGCAGCCCCATCCTCAAGCCATCCATCTTTTATGAAGAGACCATCCGTTCCCGCGTACCCAAGGAGAATATCAACCCCGGTCTCAACTCCCCTTCGTATCGTGGCCTCGTCGAGAAAAAGGGTTCTGCGAGCATCAACCCTTCCCTCTCCGGCCTCAATCCGACCATCGGTCATGGCGTCGGCGCATTCGACACCTTTTCCGACCTCAACCCCTTCACATTCAAGACCCTCGACGCTTATCGCATGCAGCTCTGGGGAAAGATGGCCGCACAACACCAGCCACTGCCACCTTCACAACCCTCTACACAGCCCATTGGTTTGGCAGGCAGTCTCAAACCCCACTTTTTCAACTCGTCCTCCAAACCCAAGACAGCTTACCCGACACCACCCGCATCTCCAAAGTTGCCTTCAAAGGAACATGCTGCGGCCGCTGCGATCGCCAGCCAGACACTCTTCAGCAAGCTTGGCAGCGCATTCTGGGAGGCCTTTTCTGGCTCTCCCGCCCAAGCTTCTGCGACCAAACAATGGGACGCAGAAAAGGTCCTCAAGGTCCTCGACGGTCGTGCCGTCGTCAAGGTCGTCGATGTCGATGTACCTCCCATCCCCTCACCACCATCCACCTCGTTGCACGCGGCTTCGTCCGCAAAGACGGACAAGCCCTCGTGCAAGGACTGCCTCACGGACATTTTGGAAGAATCGATGAGAAGTCTGACGTTGAACAAGAAATAATCGTGTTGGGGTTCGTTTTTTTCTTTTCGATTCTTCATACTTGCGTTGTTCTGTAGCGTTTTTACCCATTTAAATTCCTGTCTTAGCTCCCCCCTCGTTTGTTTCAGAATATACGTACGCAGTTTTGCAATCCTAGTTTCAAGCGCCTCTAATTGGCGCTCGGTACCAACCCGTCGCTACTTACCCTCTTGCCACACATACTATCTTGTTTGGAATTGTACATAGCATGTGCCATCAGAAATGAAAATGGAATCTCACGGACTGGATATTGTTTGGCAACGGCTTTTGGAACAAATAACGCCTGTGTTGATAACTCATTCCGTTGTCATTCCGCAGCGCGTCCACGACAATGGCGGATGCGTCCTTCAAGGACGTTCCAGAATTGTTTGAAGTGAGACGTTGCACCCCGAGTGTCGTGCTAGGTCTCACGCCGCTCTTTTTTCTTCATAGGTCGATATTGGGGAAGCCTTGACGGCGCGCACCGAAAGTCTAGGTACGTCTCTTATGCTCGGTAGCAGAGACAAACCATGCCAACGTCACCCACAGCGACATTTCGTGAACTCGGTCCGCCCGATGTATGCCACGTCGTCAAAAGTACCGGACGAGCCGGTCAACGAGACGTGTGTCCTCTTGCTTTTTCTCTTTCCGCTCGGGCTCACCGCTTACCAGCTCGGCTCGTTTCATTTTGTCTCTGGGGTGGACGCGAGCTCCTCGGCGTCCCTCGCGGCCTATATCAACTCGCTCACGTATGCCATTGAAGACACCTCGGCATGGTTCTCCAAAGGACCCATCTGGAAAGTCCGAAACGGGTGTTATTGCTGCTTTAATGCGTTTTCGAGAGTGGACGTGAGAGTGGACGTCAAGATTCCAGGTGGGGTCCATGCGTATGTGGTGGATTTGCGTGGGGAGCGGTGTGTCGTTTTTTTTTGCGTTCGGATGGGGTGTGGGCTGACTGTCAACACCGTACGGCAGACACGAGGCGACCCCAGAGATGTGGCAAGAGACGTACGTGTCGGCGTTGCTTCGTGCGATATTGTATTCGGACGATCCGACGTATGGGTTGGAAGCGTACCGTAAATTGGATCCGATCACGACGGGCGAGGGGGAGGTGCGGTTTTTACAAGCCGTCGAGGCCTTGTTCGTAAAGGGTACGTTGGGGGTCGTTGCTGCACGCTCACGCTCACGCGCTCCGATCGATCGCATATAGGCTGGCAAGTGGGTTCGGATCCCGAGATCCAAGTCGCCACGGTTGTCTCGAACCATCTCACAGCGGGCGTGATGAAGTATTTCGGTGCAAGCGGACGGTATCAGCAAGCGGCAAATCTATTTGAAAAGCTCGCGGTCAAGGAACCCGAGGTGGCGTCGTTGTTGGCCAAGAGTTATGTTGGGATGAGTACGTCTTGCCTGTTGATGTCGTGTCTGTGTGGTGTGTTGATGGCGTGTAATGTAGACGAAGAGGTCAAGGCGGTTCAGATCATGTCGGCGGCGATGAAACACACCCCGCATTCGTACACGCTCTTGCACGTCCAGAGCGATTTCTTGCGTTCGAAAGGAAAGGCGTCTTGGGCGCTCAAGTTGGCTAGGGAAGCGGTCAATTGTGCGCCGAGCGAGTTTGTGACATGGGAGAAGCTGACAGAGTTGTACATTGATGCCAAGGATTACGAATCGGTGCGTCCTTGATGTTCGTCGTGGATGAGCTTGTAGTGACACGCACACAAGGCATTGCTCACGCTCAATTCGTGTCCCATGTTTACGTACAATGGCAAGGATACACATCGGTCGATTCAGACGTCGCGCGTGCACCTTCCGTTTAGACGTCAGATTAGTGATATTTTGCCGGAAAAACAAAAAACGGAGGATGACGAGGTGGGTGCTGTTGTACGTTTGCTGATGGATGGTGCCTCACATTTACGTCCTAGGCCGACCCAGCCCTGCTTCGCCTCCCAGCACCTGGTCTCCGAGGTACCTGGGCACGCGCTTATTCCCTCCTCACGCGCCTCGTCTCCGAGGTTGGGTGGGACGAGCTGCTCAAGACACGGAGTACCGTATTTGTCATGGAGGAAGAATACCGTATGCAAAAATCGCAAGCAGATTTGCGTAGCGCGTCGGGGAGCGGGTATGGACTTGGATCGGCAGGCGATGGGGAAGGCGTGAATGTCGTCATACACGAGGACGGGACGGTGGTGCGATCGCCGACGTTGGGCGTGAGTGTGAGAGGCGGTGGCGGTGGAGCTGATGACGACGCGTCGACGCGGGCAATGCATAGTCCGCAAGAGTCTGGCGAGTCGGAGGACCAGTTTGGTGCGTCGGGGGGTATTCCGATCATCAAGGTGTCGACCGAGTCGGATATCGAGCGGGAGTTGGCGGCTGCTGCGAATGGGGACATGGATGGGGATGGGGCGGGCAAGGAGAATGGGGTGACGGGTCCGACGTTGGAGCGACCTGTGGTGGCTGCTGCTCCCCCCGCTGACCAGGAAACGGCGGAGATGCCCAGGACGGGTCAGGACGCGTTTTCGTTTACGAACAAGCGGTTGTGTGAGCGGTGGTTGGATAACTTGTTCATGGTTCTCTACGAGGTACGTTTCTTGATGCATCGCGTTTCAAAGCTCAACTTATTTCCAGGACTTGCGCGTCTGGACCATCTTTCGCGCCGAAGTGGCCCATTTCAAAACGCAACACGTGGCGTACCGCAAGACGGGAATGGAATGGGAGATTTTGGGCGACTTGGCGCTCCGGCTGCATCACAAGGAAGAAGCCAAGGAAGCGTACCAACGCTGTCTAGAAACGGTACGGTACTCGCAAAAGCCATGGGCAAAATTGCTAGAGATGTACGCCGACGAGGGGGACATTACGCGAACGATTCAAACGGCCATCCGAGTCGCTGCGTATCAATATGCCGATTATACCGAGATGACGGTGAGCGTGTCGATGTTGTCACTCTCAGCGTACACACTCGTTGAACGATGGCGATAGTACCCGACGTTGATCGCCAAATCGTTTTTCAAGCTTGGACAGATTCACGGGCATGCCAAGATTGCGTTTACATTGTTGAGCATGGGTCTTCCGGATCCGGTGCTCAAGATTATGGAGGGGTATTTGCAGTATGGAACTACGTTCAAGGTGGAGGGGTATGATTTTTGATGGTAGATTCTGCCCCTTTTTTTTTCTTTCTATCTTTTCCGTGTACATATGTGTGGTTGTTATCGATTTGATTGTTTGCATTAGCTGCAGGAAGTCTGAAAGACCCACATTTGTAACTTTGAACAGGTCACTATCGAGTATTTGGGAACTTGTTTATAACAGGGATCCATACCATTTGGCGTGTCTGGCTAGAACATGTCACACGTTTAAAGGATGTTCTCTGGGCAGAGTTGTGCAACCTACCTGCAATGTTCGCCAGAAGCATCCCATCAACCATACGCAGTGCCAGTGGCAAGGTAAGATGGTCACACCAGTAGGGTTTATGTTATTGTCAACATCGTTTCATTCACCCCGCCATTCCCCATGTAGCGATCGTTTGGCGGACCGCTCACGCAGGCCAGGTAGGGGATCCTTTCAGATTACATGCGTCGTATTTGGGGTATTATTACCAGTTTCGACTTGGAAGTTGTCTTTTGAACCCTTGCTCTCTGGGTTACTCTGCAGCCATTGGATCCCCGGGGCCTCATCTTGCCATATGTCGCCAATATTGTAAGTAAGGGCACGTCTATGAGGATTCGAGCTTCAAGGACGTGGTGAGAGCACACACAAGCTAGCATAGGCGAAAAACCTACCATCTTTCAAGGTATACCACACCTGTCAAAGTGGTGATCAGATCAAGAAAGCAAAATATAAAACACTTACTGTCCTCCAGAGACACTTGGTAGTTTTTCGACAGTGCCTTTGCAATACTTTTTTCACGCACAAAGTCTTCAGGTTTGAGTAGTCCCTGTCAATTTTCATTGGAGTTAACATATGCATGACAATGGTGCTGATGACAAACCTTGTGAAGCATTTCAATCCACAGACTATCATGCGTAACTGCGACCTTTGCAGTATGCACCTAATGGTGTGACTAAATGGTGGTACAAGTTGCGACTGGTTCCAATAATCACACTGACTTGCTTCAGCATATATTGGTTGATCAAGTCACCAGGATGGAAGGTCTATATGGGTGATTCATCAAGCAAGCATGAGAAGCTGCAGCATAGACAATTATGTTGACGTACCTGGGATACATTTGGCACACGGTCAATCGATATACATGTATCCGTGTGGAGTCGACCACGATTTACCGAATAATCTTGATCTACCGTATTGTCCGTGGTATCCTCAGATGATGTAGACTCTCCGGATTTTCTACCCGATAGAAGCTTGGCTAGGTGCGTTACCAACCCAAAAAATGTACCCTGTCGAGTCTTCACAGAGATTGTTTTCAAGAACAGTAGCTTGTTAACCGTGATCCTGAACCCGCGAATAAAGACTGTCTGGTTAACCCCGAGGCGAACCCTTCCATTTGGAATGCGGTCTGAAATCTCGTAGGGATGCCTGGGCCCAACACGTCCTGTGAAACCATGCGTGCCCTCCCAAAAGTAAGCCCGTGCTGTAACACTGTCCGAGTCCCGGTGAATTTTTCCGACTTTGAACTTGACGGAACGTCGGTTTCGAGGACTCGAACTGCACCGCCCTGCTGCTCCAAGGGACCATGAACGTGTTTTATGAAACCCAGTAATGAGGTAGAGGGAATTGTCGTTGATGAGACGACCAGCCTCATTGGTAGCACATTCGTACCAATCAAGCCCATGTTTGATTGCTTCCTGTAGAAACCTGTTCTCGTTTCGTAAATCATAGCTTCGAGCACCCTCTGGCAGAACGAGGACTGCGCCAGGTCTCGTGGACAGGCTAAATTCATAATTGGCGCTTCAATAATATTTGTTCTGCATTTAGTTCTCTAAGGCTATGGAAAAGTAGCGTACCTCAATGGCGTTTGGACGTCGATATGAATATCTTTGGATGCTAGCTTCACGGAGGTGCTTGAGATTACATCATGAGCATCCGCTGCGTCGCGGTGGGTAGCGAAGTCTAGTTCGTGGTCTAGCACGATCGGCATAAAGTCCTCTTGAACTAGCCTGGGATATGGTTGTTCGTTGCGTGGTAGTGTGATGTTGAACAGCACGTCAAAGCTACCGTCGATGGGCGACACAACACCAACGTCGCCGATCTTCAGCCCCTCCAGTTGATAGGTTTCCCGGAGCTCGGTGTTGAGTTGTGGAGTCCATAATGGATATCCATGATCTCCAAGCAGACTCCTTGCGTACACTTC
>JBBPRQ010000250.1:0-43097 GCA_038093095.1 Boletus insuetus
AAAGTGAATAAATCACAGCGAAAAGCCTGGTAATGAGTAAATAAAAGAAATGTTGGACTTACAAGACAAGATGCCGAGGTCCTAGTACATCTTGCCATTGTAGACATCTTTCGTCCACGAGTTTGAAGCAACCTATTGAAAGGAACATGAGTAATAATACACATGCATTTAGGCACGTACCAATTCCTTTGCCTCCATGTCATAAGCCTATGAGGAACAGGCAAGATAAGTACTTGAACCACTCAGATAAATAAACCTCACCTTCTGTTGCTCTTTCGACAGCGACTCATAATATTCTTTGAATTCCGGTGTTGTTCCGTTGGTTGTCTCCTTGAATGTTTTGAGCCAGCGGTGTGCACATAAATTTCTTCCATTCTGTGCAGGACTGGGTCTCATTTTCACTAGCTTCTTCGTGTTTGATACAGTTCGAGTATTGTTGGAACTTGAGGCAGTATTTGGCTCGTCTTTGCTGGTGGTAGGATCGCTGAGAGAGCTAGGGTTGACGGTGGTTTTAGCGGGGATAGTGACATTTAATTTCGCGGCAACGTTGGCAAGAGCATCTCTAGTATCAGATAATATTAGTCATGTAATATATAATATAATTCATGTACAGTGGGCTTGGAACTGCAATAACAGAGGTGCTCACGGACGTAGAGCATTGAGAATTATCCATCTCGGCACTTGATGGAATGGTAGACTTGACCAGGGGGTCGACTTGCACAGTGGCAGCGATCTCTATTCCAGACTTGGCTTCAATGACGGTGGGATTGATAATGGAAGTTGTGGACGCAGCTTGGATAACAGTGGTGCTGAGCATGGAAGCACTTGACGGAATGATTGCGGGATCAATAACAGAAGTGCTTGATGGCATGGTGGGATTGATTGCGGACGCGGCTTGGATAACAGTGGTGCTGAGCACGGAAGCGCTTGATGAAACGGTGGGATCAATTGTGGATTTGGCTGGGATAACAGTGAAGTTGGTAGTCGGGGTGGTAATCTCCATTAACGAGTCATCATATTGGATGTTGTCATGAAGGCAGTAGTGTTTACCTTTGGTGGTGATGCATATATGCTGTCAATGTCTTCAAGATTACTTGGAGTGGGCTCACTGGTACGAGGCTTGGGTGTATCTTGCAAAAGAAATGTGTTAGTTGTGGGCATGAGAATATGATCTGTGTACCTTCAACATGACTCTTCTTGAGGATGCATTGGTTCTCTTCCTCCTCCTCCTCCTTGTCCCCCTCCTCTACCATTGGTCTTGTTTGTTTCTTTTTCTTGTTGTCTTTGCTTAAAAATTCTCCATTTTCATTGACGTGATGTGCTCGCCATGCTGGGTAGCTTGTCCTCGCCAAACGTTCGAGTTTCCACCCTCCCTCTGCACACTTGAAAAGGGGATAAGCCTGTTTGACTGAGTCGTGAAAGAATTTGCACGCCGTGCTACTTAGTTTACCCCAGATGTTACGCTTGGTCCGGGTAGGAACGAGTGTAGCCTTTGAATGTTCAAGACACAAGAGTGTCGAGTCAAAAGTACGACAAGGACTTATAGAACGGAGGGTCGAAGGTCAAGG
Organism: Boletus insuetus; assembly: GCA_038093095.1. NCBI lineage: Eukaryota > Fungi > Basidiomycota > Agaricomycetes > Boletales > Boletaceae > Boletus > Boletus insuetus. The sequence continues at coordinate 1,569 of JBBPRQ010000250.1, forward strand.
GTTCCTTGTGGGGGCGTCCACACAAGGGTCAAGGGGACTGGGCTGAGACCAGTAGTTCAAGGGTTCAAGGGGGCTGGGCTGAAACCAGCGGAGGGTGAGGCAAGAGCAAATAGATTGTACGTGGTACAAGAAGACAAAGGAGCTCAAGCGTGGGGAAATGCTAGAGCAGTATCTACGACTTATATATGTTGGATATACAAGCATTGAGGGCAGGCATAGAAAAGAATAGAAATGGGTGGAAGAAATGATGACTAAGTAAGTGGAGACCATCAGGACACCGACGGGAGGAACACGTGAGAGGAATGTGTCATCATAAAAGAAAGAAAAGATAAGTCCGCGGAGAGTGAACGAGATGCATCATTGATACAAAACAAAAGGAAAAGAGAGAATTGTAACACTTTGGGCTTATACACAAGTGTGGTTCAATCTGCCTGAAGAATTGGCATCAGAATTGGACAGATCTTCTCATCCAAAATACTCTGCCATCATTCAATCTCCTCAAATGGGTGCATCTTCCATCATCAATGAATTCAGCAAGTCCCACTTTGTCATCCCTATCAATTTACAAGAACCTGTCACTGGTATCCCTACCTTGTTTACTTTTTTGTCTTGTTCAGAAACTGACTGTTCTGTGCTCCAGCATATCCTTCAAGAGACAATCCAGCATATCATTATTTCTCCTGGAGTGAATCACAACATGCTGCATTTCTCAGGAGCTGCTTCTTCCTTCATGCATTATTTATCCACATAGCCAATATCATCCAAGGGTTCAAAAGGGGCTATGCTGCACAGCAATTTAGGAACTATATGGGTGAATGCCACCAGACAAAGTTTTTTTTCGAAGCTGTTGTCATCAATGCTCATGTATGTGTTACTTCCAGTTAAATCCCTCCTGCTGACTCATGAGAAATTGGTGAAAAATGAAAGATGATTTATGGCAGAAAGTATGTGGAATACCTCTCTTGTAGGCAGCTGGATCAGCTGTCACATCTTGTTGGGTTTCCACTGTGTGAAGCCTTTCACAAGTTGTGCATAGCCCTTGAGGATGGGTCAGAAAGTAATGAGCCACTGGCCAGGCAACGAAAATGCCCATTGTCTCGCCATCCCTCTGTTATCCTTGCATTTGACGGAGTCCATACCCTGACAGAACAGGTGTCCACTGTGAAAGGTTCATGGTCACGATATGGTGAGCTTCGTCGGGCAATAGAAGTACTCATGTATGAACCAGTCTTCACACTCTATCTCTCTACTTCCACAACTTCATTGTAATCAGACTACTCATTGTCACCTTTCTCGAATCCCGTGTTTTCATTGAAAGATGGGACGAATTTCATAAAGATGTGTTACGCAGTAGATGACCGAGTAATGCCAGTTTCTGTACTTTTTGTTGGGACTCAGAGTCGGCGAGTTGTGTACAGGTATCAGTAACAAACAGGTCAGGAGCCGTCGTTCTGTTGGGAATCTCTAATCAGGTCGACATTTTCTGAGTTTCGTACAAAGGTGCAGTGTGATCAGATCTGGTGACGCGTGATGCCGCGCCTGAGACGACCATGGATGAAAGAATCCTGTCAACGTGCATGACTGCCACGTCAAAATAAGGTATCTAATTGGGTCAGTCCGGCAGGACCAGGGCGAAAACATCACACACCTGCCATGACAAGCGTACGAGAACGAGAATACCTCACCGGGCTAGGACAAACGAAGAAGTCAAGAGTGCGCCGTGTCTCAGGCTGAAGAAAAAAGCTGCTCTTGAATGCGAACGTGTTGAGGGTCAAGTATTAGTCCTTACAGCCACTTGTTGATTTCCAGAGTTCCTATAACGATCCCAGGTAGTTTGGCATTGGCGAGTGGAATGTGACAAGGAGGTGGAGACGCCAGTGAATGCGGGGAGTTTGAATGTGTTCCTGATCATCGACATGTGTGAGATTGAAAGGGGATGGGTGACCGTGCGGAGCGCGGTGAGCTGGCAAACGACAAGTTTATGTGTGACCAAGACCACCATCAAGTCGACTCGACATTACGACAGGATCAGACGGGTCTGTCTGTATCTGGTCGCCCTCAAGTCTCGATTGGCAAGTGCCAATTGCTCGGCCCCTTGAAACACGACTACGAGATGGTCAGTGACAAAAAGACCCCGAACATCAACCTCAGGGCCGGGATAGTCGACCCCAACTGTCGCGCCCTCGTGTCGTCCGGCTCGCATGCGGTCATACGCCGTCACGGCTCTGACTCAGAATTTGGTCGGACAACGTGCTCTTCCACTGAGAGGTTGATCCACGAGAATAGAAAAAACTGGAATAGGACATAGATGTGTTATGCTCAGCAACACAGCTTTCATCTAGAACTCAGTGCGCCTGTAATGATTTCGAAACGATAGTAGGAGGATAGTGACTGACCGGTTAATGGGGGAATCTGGGCAAGTGAATGGTACACACGAAGGGGAAAACCAAGTTGCTCATCTTTGCCTTCTATCTCTGAATTTACTGTGATATCATGTGGCATGCCTCGAGCATGTCGATAATCAAGAACCCCAAGCAGCCTCTTCTTCAGCCGTTTTCCTTCGCGCAAACACATGAACATGGGCCAAATCGCGAACACTTTGTAACCTCTGCATCGCAGATTCGCAGTGAGCATTCACTGAAGAGAAACAAATCGCCGGGTCGCATAAGACGTACCGGAGGGTTGACAAACCATGCGGTTTCCCATTGATTTTCTTTCCATCTCCGTTTCACGAAATCGCGCACCTCTTTCCCTGCGTCATTTACCATTGTCTTTTCTACTTCGTTCCCGCTCGGAGAGCGAACGAGGTTGTCCATGGTGATACCCCACTCGGCCAGTGCCGGTAGACAGGACTCGAGGGAAGGGAGACTCTCGATGTCGTCCATCGAGCCTGTAAACCCACAAAGACCGTCTTGCTGAATGCGGGCTTCGATGGCAGGCGGAATCAGAGTAGGGTGGAAAACGGGCACTCGGCTCCATATCAAGAAATGTTCGATTTCGGGAGGAACTGCAAAAAGGCACCGTCAACGACCGAGACTCGGGCAATCCGTGAGTTCACATCTGCCTCACCCGAGTACGGCCAGTCGTTTCGTAAGATACAAATCAGCTCCGAGTTGAATGGTATATCGGCTTTGAAATATTCGGGGGTGGGATAGAGTTCTCGTCCCCCGTTCTCTGTCGCAGCTACAGGCTGATCGTCCAGCGCCATCGATGAGGTGAGCAGTGAAAGAGTGTCGGGTTTACCCCACTGCAACCGATAGTTCAGAAGGTAATCGACTACACTGAACATGTCAGCCCGAAGTGTGTCGCCTGTCAAGCAATCCACGATGCACGAACTGACTGATCCATATCGCTCATTGATTCCGATGGCACATTGGTCATATCGGGCTTGCAGGTTTTTATCGCGCTTCAGCAGACCGAGATCCCTTCAAAAGCCGTCACGGCGAAGATGTACGACGGTCGAAAACCAGAGAGACGTACCCCGAGTTGACAAAGGTCTTTAATTGGGCCCACGTAAACCGTGCGGGGTAATGAACCCGCAGTTCATCCATTGTCGGAGGCCCTGAGCGAATGGCGACTTTTTGAACACCAGGAAGGACATGGGTTTCGACGGTCATGGTCGTCTGCAAAGTAGGGATGGTGGATGGATCAACAACGCGTACGGGTTTGAAAGTAACAGCGGACAGTTAGTAGATCGAGCAGAGCCATCGATCGCTTCGCGAAACCAAAGACTCGGACCAGGACCACCGTGGTGGGAAGCCTGGCGGGCCGCCTCACGCGTGGGCCGGTCCGGGCTGTCAAACAACAGAATATCCGATAAACAAGTCCGAACCAGAGGACCAACGGCCGGTAAGCATGGTTGTGTAAAAGTACAAATGCAAACGGGATACACTAAATGAAGAGTACCAGTCGTGTAGTATCCTGACCTGCTGATGCCGTGCACTACTTTTTTATTTTGCTCTTTTTGCTGGTCGATTCTCCGCTCTTATTCTCAGCCTTCCGCTTCGCTCCAGCTTTAGCCTCTTTCCCTTTCGCATCCTTCCCATTCCCTGCCTTGCCCTTATCTTCTTTGGTTTCTTTGGGCTGGACTGTGAAAAAACCGTCAAGACGGCCCTGCTGTTTGGCGTTGAGGAATTTTTGGAGCTTCTCTGCGCCTTTTCGCACGCGTTCTTCACTGTATCAGAAAGGATATATCACAGGGAGAACGACAATGCGGAACGGTCACGAACTTGAATCCTTTTTCCACTACCAAAAATTGTACTAAGCCTTCCACGTCAGGGTCCTTCCATTCGAGCTGTCAAATTTCATTGTGAGTTCACGGTACGCTCCTGGGGAAGTGCAAAATTACCTCGACTTCTGAAGCTGGCAGTACGTCTGGTTTCTCAAACAATTTCTTGGCTTCTTCCCAAGGCCACTCCTCGGGAACTTGGATACCCCCTTTCTTTTTCTTGCCGCCCTCCTCAGCATCAGCGGCCTTGTCCTCTTTCTCAGCTTGTCTAGAGGGAAGAAAACGGTCAAGCTTTAGTATACCAGATACTGTAGATAACTTGCTTCTCCCGCAGGTGTTCAACCACACCCTCTAACCCACGATATTCTCTTATCAACTTCAACGCACTCTTGGGACCGATACCTTTAATGGGCTCGAGATAGTCACAACCGAGTAATATGCACAGGTCGATAAACTGTACCCTTGTATGATTAGGACAATCAGGACATATCGGAACGGCACCCACATGCGACATATTCATTTTGAGTCCCTGAAGGGCCTTTTCAAGGTTTATCTCTGAAATGGGAGCTTTCTTGGCTTCGGAGAAGGTGAGATGGCGGTACAAAATTGGGGTAGCAAACGTGAGAGTATCCATATCCTCCGAACCGGCGGCGTATACCTGCAAGGAGGAGCTCAACGACTGAATGTCCGGTGATGCTCACGGTGATCGTACCTTTCCGCCCCTTGCCAGTTCAGCACACTGAGCTTCTGCTTCTGACGGTGCCTAATAAAATCGTGTGTTCAGTGGCTTGGAAGATGGTATGAGAACGACCGACAATGACTACTGGGATGCCCATAAGCCTGAGGAGTTTTTGGCATTCTTCGTTATGCTCTCGGGTGACGCGAACGGTTCGTCTTGTGAATTTGTCTACCTCTTCAGCGGTACCCGTCTCCTTGGCCTCTTCGCCATCCGCCTTTGCTTCCTCTCTCCTTTCGAAGCGTTTCGCGAGCTACACGTGCAATCGAGTCAGTGGCAGCTACTCCTTGGTCCCCTCCATATACTCACCACTCCGGACTTCAACTCTGGCGGCCGACCGTCAAACACGTACGCTGGTTTGATACCATTCTCCACGATGCGAATTGTTCTGTAAAAGAACCCCATAAGATGGCTCGTCGTTTCGCCCGCTTCGTTGGTGAGCATTTCGCCGTCCCTTTGCCGCACGGCAATAAGGAACTGGTAGATGGACATGGACGCGTCAACGGCAACCTTGCGGCCAAAGAGGGTCTTGATGTCGTGTTCTACGATGGCTTTGGGTGCATGTTCGGAAATAAGTGCGGTCAATCCTTTGATACCCATCGTTGTGGATGATGTTGGTGGTGTGTGGACGTTGTGTCTGACGATCAGCAGGGAAGTGTGACGGTATACGCGTGACGTGTGAGCACGTGACGTGTGACATTAACGTGTCGCCCAAACAATTGGCGTGAGGCGGCCCACTAGTAGGCTTCCCATGTTCGACTGTCTGCGCTAACCCTCCCCCACTTGTACTCGGATCTGCTAACTATCTGCTGTTACTTTCAAACCCGTACGTGTTGTTGATCCATCCACCCTCCCTACTTTGCAGACGACCATGACCATCGAAACCCATGTCCTTCCTGATGTTCAAAAAGTCGCCATTCGCTCAGGGCCTCCGACAATGGATGAACTGCGGGTTCAATACCCCGCACGGTTTGCGTGGGCCCAATTAAAGACCTTTGTCAACTCGGGGTACGTCTCTCTGGTTTTCGACCGTCGTACATCTTCGCCGTAACGGCTTTTGAAGGGATCTCGGTCTGCTGAAGCCCGATAAAACCTGCAAGCCCGATATGACCAATGTGCCATCGGAATCAGTGCGTGCATCGTGGATTGCTTGATAAGCGACGCACTTCGGGCTGACATGTTCAGTGTAGTCGATTACCTTCTGAATTATCGGTTGCAGTGGGGTAAACCCGACACCCTTTCACTGCTCACCTCATCGATGGCGCTGGACGATTAGCCTGTGACTGCGACAGATAACGAGGGACGAGAACCTTATCCCACTCCCGAATATTTCAAAGCCGATATACCATTCAACTCGGAGCTGATTTATATCTTACGAAACGGCTGGCCGTACTCGGGTAAGGCAGACGTGAACTCACGGATTGCCCGAGGCCCGGCTGCTGATGGTGCACCTTTGTGGTAGCAGGCCTTGTCACACATCAGCTTCCTCGTTTGCCAGCTCATTGCGTTCTCCATGGTCACTCATCCCCTTTCCATCTCACGACGCGCCGATGCTCAGGAAAACATTCAAACTCCCCACTTCAAACTCCCCATATCCACTGGTGTCCCGCCTCCTTGGCACGTTCCACTCACCAACGCTGGACTACCTGGGACTGTTATAAGGATTCTGGATATCAACAACTGGAATAAGCACTTAATCCTCGATACGCTCGCGTTCAGTGGTCGCTTCCTTCTTCAACCTGAGGCCCGGCCCACTCTTGACTTCTTCGTTCTACCTATCTCGGCGAGGTAATCTCACTCTCCTACACTCGTCATGGTAGGCGTGCGATGTTTGTGATGTCCTACTAGACTGAACCAATCAGATTCCTACCCTGACGTGGGAGTTCTGCAGTGTCTCAAGCGCGACATTACGCGTCACTGGGTTCGTCAACCTGTCACAATGATCGCACGCATAGCCCTTGTCGGAGGACGACAAAACTTAGGAAATGCCGACATGTGTGACGAAAACTCGAGTGTGTCCATTAACCCCTGACGGTGTTTTGTACTGATATCCACGTTCATTAAACGACAAAGTTGCACAGTCGGAAAAGCCGTCCAACTGGAGACAACTCCACCGTAACGCATAACTTGCCGAATCACAAAAAAAAACACAATATGTAGTCTGATTACAGTAAAGTTGCGGAAGTAGAGAGAAAGAGTGTGAAGACTGGTTCATACATGAGCACCTCTATTGCCCGACGAAGCTCACCATATCGTGACCATGAACCCTTCGTGATGTACACCCGTTCTGTCAGGGTATGGACTTCGTCAAATGCAAGGATAACAGAGGGATGGCGGGATGATGGGCATTTTCGTTGCTTGGCCAGTGGGCCATCCTCAAGGGCTATGCACAACTTGTGAAAGGCTCCACACAGCAGAAACCCAACAAGGTATGACAGCTGATCCAGCTGCCTACAAGAGAGGTATTCCATATACTTTCTGCCATAAATCACCTTTGATTTTTCACCAATTTCTCATGAGCCAGCAGGAGGGATTTAACTGGAAGTAACACATACATGAGCACTGATGACAACAGCTTCGAAAAACTTTGTCTGGTGGCATTTACCCATATAGTTCCTAACTTGTTGTGCACAACAGCCCCTTTTGAACCCTTGGATAATATTGGCTATGTGGATAAATAATGCATGAAGGAAGGAGCAGCTCCTGAGAAATGCAGCATGTTGTGATTCACTCTGAGAGAAATAATGATATACTAGATTGTCTGTTGAGCACAGAACAGTCAGTTTCTGAGCAAGACAAAAAAGTAAACAAGGTAGGGATACCAGTGACAGGTTCTTGTAGATTGATAGGGATGACAAAGTGGGACTTGCTGAATTCATTGATGATGAAAGATGCACCCACTTGAGGGGATTGAATGATGGCAGAGTATTTTGGATGAGAAGATCTGTCCAATTCTGATGCCAATTCATCAGGTTGATTGAACCATGCCTGTATATGAGCCCAGAGGTCATTTGTGGTGTGCCTGATCTGATACATGTCATCCTTCAATATGAGATCTTTAAAAAGCCAAGTGACAAGTGTTAATATATTTTTTCCTATGACTGGATTGGCATTCACCTGGTCGAAGAAGTTCTATCAGGTCATTAGCTACACTATGATCAGTTAAAGACAAACAAAGCATTACTCAATAGGCGAATATTCTTGAAACCATTCTTCCTGCCATCCAATATCATGCCCATGATGCTGGGTTTTCTATTTAGGAGGGTTGTGGAATCAGATGTATCATTATATTTTGAGAACAGGCGATCTCCAGATTGCCTGGCAATAATGAAGAGAATAAAAGGTGCAATGAAGGGAGAGATGACTGGAAGGTTCTCACAAATCTCCTTGTCCAGTTTTTCATGCTCTCCCTCCTCAAAGTCATCTGCAACAAGGTGTGTGTCAGCAGGGTTATTGATAGCCATGATGTGGTTGTGGACAGGGGTGATTGGATGAATAGGGGTCCAGATGAAGCCGTGGCGGTGCATCCTGACGGGCAAGCTTCAGGGGTAATTTGACTTGAAATGGATAATGGCCCGGGGTCTCCGCTCGAGATTTCGTAGCTCACATGTCACATTCTCAAGCTCAAGACCAGTCATGCTCCTTGTCTGACGACACAGCGCAGTCAAGCCATTCTATGTCACCACACCGATATTCTACCCCAACGCTCGTGAGCCAAGCCCGCCCTTGTTCGTCGCACCCACCCGCTGACATGGTCTGAAGGCCCGCACATCGGACACCTCCAGTCACTCATCACCGCCGACATCATCGCGTGGTTCCAGCAGATACTAAACCCCACGCATCCTGTAGTGTTCCCAGTGACCAGCACTGATGAGTACGGTCCCAAGATGCAGCAAGCAGCCGAAGCCAAAGGCTTCATGTTCATGCGTATGACCCCACGACGGCACCATGATACTGTTGAGCATGTCTAGGTGAGATCAGGGACTCACGTATAAAGATACCTACGAGGGGCACTATTCCACCACCGACGAATGCTTTTATCCGTTTTCTCACGTCACTTCTCTTCCGACGCGCCTCAACACCAAAATCGCGACCGAGACTGGTTCTGTGGTGGAATGGTCCAAAAAGTCCACTGCAGGTTCAGACTGTCCCGGCGGTTCCGCGAGATGCTTCTCGCGCAGGGGATGGGCTGGTGTCGCGCAGCGTATACCCGGACGTGTACCAGAATGTGGTGGTTCAGGACTTGTTGACATCCAGACCGAGAGGGAGAATTGAGTGGGGGATTCCTGTGCCTGGAGACCCGAGTCAGACCGTGTACGTGGTTTGATGCCTCGGTGGTGTATCTAAGCGGGGTGGGGTATCCCTCTTTTGGGACGACGGTGTACTAGCCCTCCGATGTGCAAGTCATTGGCAAGGACATTCTCCGATGCATCTTATGGCTGCTCAATGGCGTGTCAATCTTGTGATCTCGCTGCATGTCAGGTTCCATGCGGGAAGTAGAGAGAAAGAGTGTGAAGACTAGGCTTCGTAGTATTACACAGTAGTTACATAGTGTCATACCAAAAGGTCCTAAGATGCCCTCATCATTCTGAGTTGGTCAATCACGTCACCTGGACGTATGCTTTGCGCCATTGCCCTGCTGTTCCAAAACCGAACTGGTTTGATGACTTTTATCTCAACCTCGAGCTGTGACTCTCTCGCATGGATACCGATAGCAAGGTCTCCTGTTGCGTTGGCAGATGAACATTGGAGTGTTTGAGCGGTCCCACGAGCCGAAAGATCGTCATGAACAACGCCAAAGAAGCTCTCCAATTTCTCTACGCGCCGACTTGAGTCTGCCGTCGCAGGTCGCCGCGGAAGCACCGTGGGCTCTGGTGGGGTGCGAGATGTAGAGTCTGTGTGTGCAGGGGCTGGGCCAGCAGTCTCGTCGGGGGGAGGGGAATAAGAACTAACAGAATATGAGTTCATTGATACCCTTTCGTACAGAACATCCCCATTAGAAATGTTCATCAGGGATGTTGAGTAACGAGCTTCGGGAGTGGTACATGGTGGTGGTACTGGGTTAAGTATAGGTTCTATATGTATCTGAACGGGAGAAGTAAGAAGCCGTGCTAGTAACTCTGGATTCTTATCTCACCGTCGTTTCGGTATTGCGAACCCCGCTGGCGATGTACTCTGTACTTGGCGTTTTGGGAGTAAAGCCGGTCACCGGCGACATTAATGCACAGTGGGAGTCGCCTCGCTCCATTAGCGATTTACTCCGCCGTAAACTTCCCTCGGTGGATCCAGCGACACATGACTTCCGCATGGATGATGAAGGGTCAAGACTTTTGTGTTTATAATGATGGCCACCACGACGCGAGTGAATGGAGGAACAAGAAGTCCCGCGGGACAGGAAAACAGGGCTAAGCACCAACTCTGCAGGGACTTCTTCTCCCAGATGCCTGGTCAACTTTGCAAGTCTAGCACGGTGCACCTGTTCTGTGTGCCAGAGCGTAAGTGTTGGATTGTCTTCTTCGTGCTCTTCGTCTCCACCAGAAAGTAGGATGGCAGAGAATGGTGACTTATTCGTAGGACTTCGAGGTGGTACGTCAGAGACATTTAGTGGAGGGAATGACGTAATCAATGTTCTCGGTGAGCGCGGTGCGGAAATATGCGACGCAGTCGATTGAGAAACGATGGAAGTCGTCGAGGGCCGAGAAGAATGATGGCCGGTGGTCCCCCGTTTCGTTAATTTTGCGGTCCTGGCAGTGCAAACAGCATCTTCGTCTTCTACCGTTGCTCCGGCCACTAGGCGATTGCCCATACCGGACTCTCTTGGAAAGACGATGTGATGAAAAGTCCGGCCGAGACTCTTGATATTGAACTTGTATCTTCCAAGACGGTTGGAGGGGCCGACATTTTCTTGAGGAGTAGTCAGGCGAAGGAACGGAGGGAGAGCAGGACGAGATAGAAAACGAGAACACGTGGGACTAGCAGTAGAATCAGATGACATCTCAATGCACTTGCCACTCTTGTCTAATCGAGTGAGCAGAAAAGCATTATATATCTGACTGGCGGAAGCAGACATGCCAGATTACCACATGTGGACCTTGGACTTATGGAAGCGGATCAAGCAACGGGCAAATGTTGCGAGAAATCTGGTGACCCTGCAAGTTGGAAACGCTCAGAGGTGAGAAGGTACCTATGGGAGTGTGAGTTTTCGAGTCCGCAAGGCAGTATACGTAGTCAACTTGTTCCACAGGCTCGAGGCAAACTCACCGTGATGATCCCAGTGTCCCGCCATTCATTGGATAGCGCTGAAACACCCAGAGGGACACATCGATACACAGAACAGAGGTGGGCGGATTTCCGAGGTGCTCCGAGTCCCAGACTCTTTTGTCGTACTGTGCCTGCCAGTGTGAACATTATCGAACAGGCAAACACGAGGACGAAGCATGGTTAACATGAGGCAGACACTGGATTGGCGCATAGCGGTGATTACATAAGGTTTGCTACGCACAGAAAGGATGTTCAAAGGCCCGGGTTTGCTGCAGTCATGGCTGCTCAGGCAGCGCGGTCAAATGCAGTACATGAGCATTGGTGTGTTGGTAGCTTCCGGTGACTCGACTTGCGCAATATGACTCTGATGGGAACTCGGCACACTGCCGCATTCTCACGTCATACCAGATTTTTGTTGAGCGTTTGGATCCCACATTTGGAGAAAGCTCGTCCCCACCCTATGACAGTTCTACCAATCTCAAAGATGCACTACGGGATAGCTGGTACACCGCGGCTTGTAGTACATCTGAGTTAGTTTGTCGTCTAAGTTCGACAGAAACCAGGTAGTGACTAATTGACTTCTTGTGTTGGCTAATCAGTATTTCCTCATCCTTCAGACTCATTACCGTGCCGGGATCAAACGACAGTGCCGATTCAATTATTGTTGTAATCAGTCACAAGTCAGCTACAGGTCCTTTGTAATGGCGATTACAGACGACTTCTTTCCATCATGACGCGTCTTCTAGGTATGTGTCGATCATGATGACAAGATCAAGGATGTCTTTACCTATAAAGACCTCCTGCACGATTGGTGAACTGGACATTCAACTCACCTTCGCATCTTTCATTGCTTGTATTAATTTGTGCACGATGTCGTCCATGATTGCTCCAGTGGCTAAACCCACTTCCCGTCTCGCTCGATACCGTGCTCTGTCACCTCATGCCTCGATCCATGTCTCACCTGTCCAGCTAGGCGCTATGAGCATTGGGGATAAGTGGGGGAAGCATAGCTTTGGCCAGATGGACAAGGAATCTTCCTTCAAGCTTCTTGATGCGTATTATGATGCTGGCGGAAACTTTATCGACACTGCCAACAACTAGTGAGTTTCTCACCAACCATATTTGCTCGTCAGGTTAATATTTCCGTTACAGTCAAGATCAAAGTTCAGAAGAGTTTATTGGTGAATGGGCCGAGGAGCGTGGTATTAGAGATCAGCTCATCATCGCAACCAAGGTCAGTCATTTCATTGCTTTGGTCAGGGCTGTGCTCATTTAAGTGCAAAGTATTCAACCAATTATGTGCGCGCGGAGACCGGGATCAAGCAAAAGGTCCTTTACACTGGAAACAATATCAAGTCGATGCATATCAGCGTAGAAGCCAGCTTAAAGAAACTGAGAACGACATACATCGACATTCTCTACGTACACTGGTGGGATTGGGAGACTTCCATCGAGGAGATGATGAATGGCCTCCACATGCTCGTTCAGCAAGGAAAAGTGCTGTATCTGGTATGTGTCGAAAACGCCTTTGACATGTCAGATTTCTCAAGATTGTACAACTTCCAGGGTATTTCGGATACCCCTGCATGGGTCGTATCTCAGGCGAACCAGTACGCTCGTGATCATGGCAAGACGCCTTTCGTGATCTATCAAGGCGAGTGGAATGTCATGCAACGCTCTTTCGAACGAGATATTATCCCGATGTGCAAGGCGCATGGTATGTCTTGACTCTCAAATATACTTTCAAGCTCGCATGATTGCTTACGGTGTTACAGGTATGGCCATAGCTCCGTGGGGTGTGCTAGCGGGTGGGAGGCTCCGCAGCGACGAGGAAGAAGAGCGACGTGCCAAGTCAGGCGAGAACGGTCGCACCTTTTTCCATCCAAGCTGGAAACGAAACGATGAGGAAAGAGCCATGAGCACAGCGTTGGAGAAGGTCGCCAAAGAGGTCGGTGCTAAGCACCTCACCTCGGTAGCGATTGCATACGTCATGCAAAAAGCGCCTTATGTGTTCCCGATCATTGGCGGCCGCAAGGTAGAACAATTGGAGGCTAATCTCGAAGCGCTGGAGATCGTCCTCACTCCCGAGCAAATCAAGCATTTGGAGAGTATCGGAACGTTCGACCCTGGCTTCCCTTGCACGGTCATCGTCAGTTGATGGTCTTGTCGTAGTTTTCACTTGTTCCTGACTTTTTCGTACAGGGCGACGGTAGCAACTACAACCCCTTGATGCAAAATGCCGCGTACATGGAGAAGCAGCCTCCCCTTGGTGTAATTGTACCGGACCTCTCCTAGTTATGTGGCGACGGAATGGAGAACCCCATACATACTCCACACCGGGAAGGCCATACGTATACATATAGTAAACTAAATGCCTCGCAGTAGTGTACCAACAGTTGATCCCATAAGGCGCATTGTCGTCATGTCATGCTCTGTCTTGTGGCTCACTCTGAAATTCCGATAACTTGATAGACACAATTGAACGGTGATGGATATAAAACTATCCAATATTCTAAAATGCACACACAATCAAGAAATGCAGACCCGCCCAGCGGCGCCTACAACCTCCATTGGCACCTCTCACCCCTCAACATTTGACAGTAGGAAGTCCAAGGTGACCGTCTGCAGTCACTGTACGGCAAGGTACGTTGTTGTCCCCAGCCCCAGTGCCTCTTACCGACACCGACCTGGCGCGCGAACGTCCTCCGACTGGCGCGATCAATCGCCTGCTGGCATGAGTCCGCGCGACGGCGATCTTGAGCTTTTGCGCAAAGATGACTGCCGTGACGGCGGTTTCGAAGCCGACTTGCCTCACCCTATGCTTTTTCTCAGCGACGGGTGTCAATGTAGGAGCGGAGGGGGACTCGGATGTGGGTACGGTTCTGGATGCCATCGGTAGTATCAACGACGCGGAAGGGATGAAGTGTTGATGTAGATGCGGTGACCTGGGTACGCTATGCGGTCGCTAGATCAGACAGCGAGCTCAAGTCAGTCACTATATTGTACACAAAGACGATGGATACGCACTGCTGGTTGGAAGGGCAAGTATACAGTGGATGGAGAAGACTCGGGATCTTTTAGTTTCAAGGACGCGTCCGATGAGTCTGAGGTGGACAGGACTGACCAGACAAAGGCCTCCAGGTCCTGAATTTATACCTAGCATCAGGCTCGTCTAGTGTTGATTCGCGACCGCTCGGGTTGGCAACAGGTGGTGCAGGGTTAGGTCTGGTCACCAGACTACATGCACCCCGCCGACCGGCAAGCTTGTCACATTCAACTCATGTTCATTCCACCCTGAGTGAATTGTGCATGTTGTTACTACACGGAATACGCAACCAGGCTGCCGTTTTGTTTTTGCGGGTTTCGGAAGAGTGTTGATCATTGAACACGTTGCCCGTCAGCAAGGGGGTGGGAATCCAGTGGGATCACATCACATTACATACTTTCCGTGACATGAGTCCAGGAATGTCTAGTAATGAAAGCGGCGTATTGTGAACAGTTATAGACGGGAGTGAAATAGACAGCATGGGGGGGAATAAGTGGGTTATCTACTAGGAAAATGAAACTACACGCAGAACTTGGACAGAGAGAAACCTGCCTGCCCTTTCGTATACGTCAGGTGTGAATAACCGAGCTGACCGTCAGGTGGACTCCACGGCATCATTCTTCTCCTCGAAAAGATCCTCGATCTCCTCCAAACTTTTCCCTTTGGTTTCAGGCATACAAAAGTGGCACACTAGCGTGACAAAGCACGTCGCCGTACCGAATAAAAAGTACGGCCCGCTCGGAGATGAGCGGAGGAAGAGAGGAGTAGTCAATGCCACCGCGAAATTAACGACCCAATTAGCAAGCTCAGGTATCGCGCTTAAGTGTGTACCTCATCTCGATAAAGAGCGGATGACAGCTTACTTGTTGGAATGCACATGCCTTTGCTCGCAGGCGCGTAGGCATTATCTCACACGTATATATTTTGGTAACCTTGTTTGAGAAGAAGTCAAGCCTCGCGAATGGACCAGAACAATCCTGGGAACTTACCACAGCCCAGGTCCACGCGAAGTTGGCGACAAAGATGTAGATTAAAATGATGACAGCCCACTGAGCAGGTTTGCCGTTGAGATAGACCTCTCCGTTCGCCTTGCCACCGTGAGCTGCATATATGCTACCGATTGCCAAAAAACAGCTGGCGATGGCGATTCCTCCCGCCATATAGGGGAACCTCCGGCCCCATTTATCCACCAAAAGCTGAGCTGGAATGGTGAACACCAGGTTTACAATCCCCGAAATTCCAGAGGCGAGGAATGATGCACGTTGCGATGAGAAGCCAGCTTGGGTAAAGAGGATGGGAGCATAATATAGCACAGCATCGATCTGGTCCGAACAGAAGACATATCGGTGAGATGAAGATGCAATGGAGAATATTACGAGTAGGTACATACACCGCAGAGCATTTGAAAACCCATCATGAATATTCCAAGTAGACTCCGCTTGATGTAACGTTTCGAGAAGACCTCCGAGAACGTAGCATGCAGCGCGCCTTCCTCTTCCAGAGACGCTTTGATGCTGTTTAGTTCTTCGTCAACGTCCTTGGTTGTCAGACGGAGTCTTGATAAGACATCGCGGGCTTGCTCAAATCGGCCATGTTGCACCAGCCACCGTGGAGAGAATGGCATGAAAGCCATTCCCATCGATAGCATGGCAGCTACACAGGCTTCGACGATGAATGGAGCGCGCCAAGCTAGACTACCATCCAGTCTCGATGATCCGTATGCTATGAAGTACCCAGCGGCGATGCCGACCGTGATGAGGAGCTGTAGCATAGTTGCCACGGTGCCGCGGATGTTTTGAGGAGCAATCTCGCACAGATAGATCGTCACCACTGAGATGGACTGGCCTTGTCCAACGCCCGTTATTAGACGAGCACAAATCAGCGCAGGAAAATTATTGGCAGAGGCGGATATAACGGTCCCAATGGCGACTATTAGTCCACCAGTGAGGATACCATACTTGCGAGAGATGATATCAGCGACATGACCACTGCATAAAGAGGAGATTGAAGCTGAAAGCAGGATACAGGCGACATAAATCCCCAGTTGACTGGATGAAAGGTAGCCTATGGAATTTGCGAATTGTGCCATCTGCGTCAGAGGACCGATTGAACCTTTCGACCAAAATCGTTCAAAGCCGTAGATAATAGCCGCGAAACTCACCGGTGTCTAGTCCCCATAGCATACCAGCTAGAGAGGTATATAACGCGATCAGGTAAATTTTAAGAGTGATTGAGAGCATGGCGTCTCTGCGATGTTAGAGACCTGATAAATCTATGCAACAGCGGGACGCCTGCGATTTATCAAAGGAACTGATGAAACTCCAAATGACGAATAGTCCCGCTGGTGGTCTCACTGGCCACGGGATTTGAGGACAACGTGTTTCAGAAGACACACTAACACGTAATCTTGACTGCAAGCAGCTGGAGGCCTGTCTGGCCAAAAGGCCCTAATACGAGCCATGAGGATGATCGAAGTGTCACTTGACTATACACTGGACGATCCATTGGCTGAAGAAGCTGCCAGGACGTTTAAATTATCGTGCGTACCTGGACCAACTTTGCCTAGCCGACTTGGCAGCTCCGTCTGGAAGTCTCCGCGATGGAAGTCTCCGCGACACCTGTCACACGAACCCTCTGACTCTCACCGCAGCTGTCACTACAAGTTTGTCTTCGTCGCCATTGGTCAACGCCTGCACTGCGTAGGCGTCGCTTTGATATCCAATGCCACTGCTCTCCTTCGATTTTTCCACATCCCCGTCCCCAAGACCAGACCCTCCTAGCTGGATGTGGGACGAACCAGACGAACCACCAAAGAGATGGGTTCACTACCTCCCTCTCGGTTGTATGTGCTGATCTTCTATCACCGTCAGATGATACTCAGCGCGACTCAATCTGATAGCGTTGGTTGTATTGATGTTAGCTCCACACCCATCCTGGCTGCTCGTTCTGGTCAATCATCACCTTCGCACGCTGCATTCCCCCTCAAGTTTTTTCGTTCACTTGCTTGTTTCGTACACTCTTACATTCCTTGCATTTTGTTCGCTCATTGTATGTGTGACTCGTGACCCCGGGCCAATTCCCCCCCCAAAAGGCGTCACAGAGCAAGGAGGCGAGGATGCCTGCGGAGACGATCTGGGATTGCAGGAGGCTCTCATGGCAGCTCCAGACTTTGACGACACGTTGACCCCTCTCAAATGGTGTCGTAAATGCTGGGCACCGAAGCCAGAGCGCACACACCATTGCAATATTTGTCGACGCTGCGTGTTAAAAATGGGTACGAGGTGCATATCCTATTTGCGCTATCACGAGCCCTGATCGATCAGACCATCACTGTCCGTGGCTGGGAAGCAAATGTGTGGTAGGTTTGAAATGACATCCGACGAAACTACTCATATAATTTTTCTTCCAGGGCCATAGAACTTATCCTGCATTTTTCCACTTCATATCCTGCATTACTTTGCTCTCAACTTACATTTGCATCGTGTCCACACGTGCGTTCTGGTGGTCACTAGATAATCCGACCGTGGTCCTGGTGAGCACACGCTGAAGCTGCAGGCCCGTCCCTCTGAAGCTTACCGACGTTTCAACAAGGATGATGCCACGCCTATTCACGAAGTTCTCTTGACCGCCGCTGGTCTCATTTTTGCTATTGTCGTTGGTTCCTTCACGATATATCACATGTATCTCATCTCGTAAGTGTCTACTCATCCTGATAGATGCGCGTTTTATCTCAATGCGGACAGCACCAACCAAACGACTCTAGAAAGTCTCTCACCGTTCCTGCTTCTTCGATATGTACCACCACTCCCTGTGTCACTTCGCCTCTCAGATCCTCCTATGGAGCACGAGCTCTCATATAGTCAAAGGTGTCTTGTACGGGACACCCATCGTTCATTGAAGTTGTATGATGTCGGATGGCGGAAGAACTGGGCACAGGTATTTGGGTGGAACAAACCACGTGGTTGGGTGTGGCGCATCCTATACGGTGGTGCCAGGTAAGTGATATTACAACCGGCGACATGGCTCCGTTTGCTACGTGAATTTGTTCGTACTGACCACGATGGACTTTACAGCAAGGGGGACGGGCGATCTTTTCCACGTAATCCTCGCGCCGAAGACATGCTGTCGGGACTCGCAGAGCGCCTTGCAACTGTTGACAAGGACGCATGAAACCTTGTAGATTGGACCTGAGATGGACTCTGCGCTACCCCTTACACTAGAGTCTGCTTGTCGAATACTGTACAGTCGTCACTAGCTTTGCTTCGTATTGTTGTCTTGGTCTATTTTTTCCCTCGCTAATTTGGGAAACACCTAAGTAGATGTCGAACATTGAAGGTTGCTGAAGGGCCTCATAGTATGATACAACTGAGGGCTACCGTGATGAGCCTCGCTTAAGTAGTGCTTTCGGAACCACTACGAACAGTACAACCTGTTCCAGTTCACCTTTTCAGTACTACGTCAGTCCTCAAACTCTACATCGTTTAATGTCTATTTTCTTGTTAATGCCAAAAGGGAGGATCTGGTTTGCGGTACGGACGGATCCGACAGGTGCCTCAGCTACGGTAGATGGCATGGGGCATTTAAATCTAGCCTGAAGCACAAGATGGTATCCGTTACAATCAATTCGTTATCACACTGTATCATAACTCGTGATCCGGGCGTAAAACTGCACTGATGAAAGTGCATAGTATTCTGCGAATGAGAGTAGCCTCTTTTGTCCCTTAAATGACACCACCACGGACTGTCTCGATCCACCATGTTGGTGTATAAGGATACTATCAAGGGGCGTTAATCCAAGGAATAGTGAATAGCTTGCAACGTACCTCCCAAGCCATCACACCAGCATCTGTAAAAGTCATCCTTGGTTTACCATTTCTTTTATTCAAACGACACCAGACTTACCCCAGCCAGTGGCGTGAGCTAGTTGCACACAATAATGAAGCTTCCAGACCGTCATGAACCCGTTCTTGACGTCTTCCGACCTACCCGGCTTGCCGATGACAAGCTTGTTATGATCGACACCATTAGCTGCGATTTGATAAAGTGCGGATTGAGGCCATTGGGACGAAGACTCGACGAGGAGACCTTGGCAGGTCGTGTACTCTGACGTTCCCTCTTTGGACGAAGCTTGAGCTGGCCCACCACTGCGATAGTAAAGCAACCATTTACTTACGATTATAGAACTTGAAATTTACGATCAAACCGTATGTCAGTGTGTATCTGTGAATAATAGACAATTGGGCATACTTGAACGTTGTACTGAGGCGACTGATCAGCCAAGTACTTTGTACGGAACACGGGACGACGCACCCAATCGATCAAATAGCCAACAGTCTGGTGTATATGCAAGTATCCACCTCCCCTCCAAATGTTAGGAGAGAACCACGGAGCCAAGGCTATGGGATAAACTTGAATGGTTGTCTTTGCGCATGCAAGGTCAATAACTCACGAGCATGGGTTAGAATAAATTCTCCTTGAGGAAGAATCTTCCGCAGTTGCTGAGTCAAAGTGATGAGCCACTGCTCAGCACCATCCCCGTCATTGAATGCACCCAAATCCTAGCACACCCAGTCAGACCTCATCAGTTTACCTAGTACCACGAAGAGCACATTGAAGCAGTACCTCATAATCGATGTCGACTCCGTTAAGCCAGTACTGAAGCACCCAAGAAGCCAGATTATTGGCAACAGCGATGGGGTCGGTCTTCCATGTAGTCGGTTTTTCGGTATCCCCGAACGCAGACACGATCATTTGGATGCCGGCTCCATTGTACTCCGACAGGTAACCAGCACGCTGGCTAGGCGTAAGCTCTTGCCATCCCAACGCCATATCAGTTACTCCAGAGATCCGCCAGAAGGACAGAGCACTGAGATCAAGTTAGTTAGTGCTATACCATACGACCATCACTCACAAGACATTGAACCCCTGAGTTGAAGTGGCGTCAGCGTGCGGTGATATGCATTAACGTCTCCTCACCTCGATAGCTGAAACAGGCGGGAGGTTGTCGACCCAGGCATCACTATAGACCACGAACCGAGGAGCACTGGGGGTGGACCTCTTCAAAAGATCACGAGCGCCCGGACTGAGACTCCTCAGCTTATCTACGAGCGGAACGGCCATAGTTGATCCGAAGAGAGAAAAGGCGGCGAGAACCGCGGTCATGCCAGAGCGAAGATGAACCATTATCCTGCAACAGGGAAGAGGCGAGATAGATGGACGTTAGAGCGGGGAACGCTACTCGCCTAAGCACATCTTGCCGTGCTTTTGTACGTGTACCGTAATAGTTCGTAACGAGAATGGATCTGCAGGATTGGCCCATGCACTGGCAGCACCCCATGAACCAGCGGTTTCACGGCATCATTGGAGTCATCTCCAAGGTTACAAAATACGACCGCTTAGACTCGTGGTCGTCTGTCAAGAACGCAATCAGTATGCTGTGGCTATGTGATAAGTTTCAACTATGTAGAAACATGCGGGCAGATTGTGAGCACAGAGGCCCCGTGATTGACCTCAGTTGCATGCTCATCTGCATTGTGCCCGACCTAGTAGGCTGCTGATTGTTCCTCGATTGTTCCTCACCTATGACCGTAGAACTTCATTGGTGTCGCGTTCAAAACCGCCTGTATGGGGAGCAGCGTTAGATGACTCTCGGAATCGGGTGAGATTACCCCAAATCCACATCGGCCTGTCGGTGTCAATAGAATGTATCCTCGGCGTGGGTGACCAACACCAAGCCGTGGCACATTCTGGTCATGTGCCAGCAGGCCATATAGTTATGAGCTCCCTCAGAGTTCCACGAGTCCTTGAACTGCCATCATGCCCATTCACCACATCGGTACGTCGTACTGAAACTCTATGCAAGTCCGCATTGTCCGCGAATTGCAACTGAGGTTTGCATGTCTTTGCTACTAGTCTTGCTCAAATTCAAACGAGGCATCACCCCCGCCGACGTCGAAAAAGTCAGATCGAGCCTGCACGCGTTGCCATCGCAGATCCCTGCCATTAGTAGCGTCGTGGCCGGTAAAAAGATCAAACATCCGTTGGATCACGATTTTGACGAAGGTTCGGCCTCGACGTTGTTTCCTTGCCTACTGACTTGGGATGTCAATTCTTTTCCAGGCGCCATTTTCGTTTTCAAAGATGAGGCTGCGTTGAAGGACTACATACCTCACAAGGCACATCGTGACTATCAAGAATATACCGCACCTTACATCGAAGGTCGGTGGCAAGATTCTGGCAATGTTTGTAGCTGACATTATCAAATCCAGATAAGCTGATATTTGATATTCACTCCGATGAATGAATGAGGGAAATGATACTGTGATCAATAATCATATATAACGTGAATACAATACGCGTGGAAAAGAACTGAAGGATGCATGTCCATCCTAGAAACTGTGGTCAGTTGTAAATTGGGAGAGGCCAAAGCCTGGGTCATGCGAGTGTTCAGTATGCGCTGTCGCACGAGTTCACGGGTGCCACTCACCTGTCAGCGTTGAATAAAAAGTTTTCGCCCTCATCTTCGCTCTCCAGAAAGTGCGTCGGATGTACAACTAGAGACCACATTTTAGTTGGGAATAGCAACAAGGTTCACCTCTCTTACCTAGATGTCCACGTATGTGTTCCAACATGTTCTCCATTTCTCCCCACTCTGCCTTGCTGAACGATTGGTGTCCTCGGGTGCTCTTCCCTTTGCCTAGTTCCTTCTCCTGCGTGTGTTGTGATTTGGGCATGGTCGTTGGCAGTGACTGTTCGCTGTCCTTTCCATCTCGGTCATGCAGTTCTTCAACGCTTTCATTCTGAGGATTAGATCTGCTCTCCTCAGAATCAATGCCTGATGATGATGGGATCGGAGAGGAGCAGGGCTTGACCTTGACACAGAATGAGATATCAGACCTTCAGCCATCATCAGAAACTTACTGTCTTCGTAAGCCGCTCATGATAAGCAACAAAGTGCTTGTACTGTTTCCAGGTAGTCACCGTATCGTCCGGGGTTACATGGAAAACCTTGCGGTATATCTCCGTCTAAGAGAGCTAGTAAGTAAAGATACGCAGGTAAACTGAACGAGCACTCACGTTATGTTCAGCACACATGACCCAAACATCCTCCCAAAACTCGTCCGAAATCGGATCCTCGAAACAATCGGGATCGATGTATAGTGCTGGTGTCGCAGCTGGTTGCTTTCCCTTGGCTTCCCTCTGTCTTCTTCGGATAGGCTGCTTGTATGCTGTACTCTTGTCCTCAGTCCAGTCGTTGTGATCCAATGTAGAGCGCGAGGGCTGGTAAGCGATACGAGCTCCCACATCCACTGCATCATGTGTGTCGAATGACACATCAAGGTTCGAATCGACCTTCTGATCCTCGCGCACACCTGACTGGTCGGTGCTGTGTGACACTTGAATTTTCAGAGGTGACGGTGGTTGTTTAGATGTTTTAGCCCCAACTGCCGGGACACCCGCACTGGTGAATCTGACCGGCTTCTCTTCGTCAAGAGAGCATAATAACGTATCACCATCCTGAGGGGATGGACCGTCTTGCTTTAGTCCAAGATCGTCCACCCCACCGTTAGCCACAGCTGAATGGAAGACTTTTGACAGGGATTCAGAGATAGTGCGCTCAGTATCCCGGGCACCTTAACAGTCAGGTCAACTGGGCCTCGGACACGAGCATCAAAAAGAGTACCTTCTTTGATTCTATGTGCTGCCGTGCGTACTGTATCATGGATTGGTTCCTCATGCACATGTACGAGCTCCGTCACATGATGTCCCGGTGGTTCTTGTTCCGCGTTCGGATCCCACTGTTCTTGGTGATATGAATCCTCATCGCGTGAGACGTAATCTTCGTCGGTCAGGGCATCGACGTCAACTCCGATATGTTCTCGCATCAGTCGGACCCGGAGTGTGTGTGCAAATCGCCCCACTTCGAAGGGAACACCAGCCATCCTTCTGCATCCAAACAAATCAGCCGAGAGTTTAGCGGGAAAAGAAATTTGCCAAGCCTACCCTTCGATCATGTCAGTATCTCGGATGACAGCCGCTAATTCAGAATCTCGATCACCCCGCTGGGATCGTTCGTTGATGTTCGCACTTCCGATGATCGCGAGCCTGTCATCAACGAGGCAGATCTTGCCATGAATGTACACCTGAAACCGTCGTTAACCCCATGAAAATACATTCGTAGTTGGGATAACTTACGATCTCAGTGGTCACGACCCCATCACGCATCTTGCCCCAATTTCGCAAGGAGAACACGCGAATATAGTCCTCTGGCTAACCAAAATTAGCATGCGAGACGGACCAAGGAAATTGAACCTACTTCAATTTCTTCTGCCCTCAACCGTCCGTAAATCGAGTTCTCACCTCGGAACAGTGTACGGTTTTGGCAGTCGAGTATGATTCGTATCTGTCAAATTACTGCCTAAGTTGAAACTATACCAGGAACCGGGCGAACATACTGCACTAGCATCGCCATGATCTACCGGAAATGGGAACCCAGGGAATAGCGGTATGATAATGCAACACTTCCACGGGGTTCCTTCTCGCCTCGCACGGATAATCCGCCTGACCAGGGCATCTCCGATTCCATTCTCGATCTTAACGTCGTTAATTTCAGTCCTTTGAGTTGGAAATAAGGCCAGCTCTCGACTGTACGGTGCGCATGCTTACGAGGAGATAAAGAACTGGTTCTCAATGTAAACGAAGTGCTTCGACTCGTCGATTGCTGCTTGAGATCAGAATTGGTGTCTGTAGATACACCTGAAAGGCTTACCTGCTATGTATGCGTTTTGGATGGAGTGTTCAATCCGATTTGGTGTGCCAAGCGACCATGGCCCGGCAGAACGACAAATTTGCATCTCACAAGTTCCTGTGAGACCCAAGGCTTCCAGTTCTCCAGGTCTAAACTCTGGTGGAGGCATTAAAAACGGCATAAGCCTCGTGTGATTCTAAGCAAAGGAAGAGCTCGTAAGCAAGTATCTCAGACACAAAATCATTCATACCTTGATCCGCAGCAACCAGTTCCATCTGGTATTATCCATCAACAGATTAAACGAGTCAAATTGACCCTAGCGCACCTCTCTACGAAATGTCGAGCTAGATCGCGAGCCGGTTGGCCGACAACTTGCATCCCAACGTCATGCCTGCACGGGATCAGCTTCCTCGGTCCCTATCTCCAAATATAAACATACCAAGGCATCCTAGGGACTTTGGAGCGATCGTACATGTCCTCCTCGGGTTTGTGAAGTGTGTGGAAATCCAAAACCCTTGGATTGCTGTAATCCTTTCCTAACAGATGGACAGAAGAAATAAGTAGAAGCCTTGTGCGCTCGTCGAAAACAAACCTGGCCATATTGAGGTTTCTAGTGATACCTCTGGATCGTCAACAAGAACATGTTGCGGGGTGTCCCATCTAAAAGCAGTTGAATATTTTCTAGGGCACGAACGATATAACCGACCTTCCGAAGCAAAGATCTATCCCGCCCATGAAAGCAATGGTCTGGTCAATGACGCAAAGCTTCTCGTGCTGGAATAGGGAAATATTAACGATGTAAGAGGACAGCGGTTTGTTAACCCACATGAGCCCAGTAAAATGTGCCCGTCTGGAAATGCGAAGGGGATCGTTGAATCATGATGTTTTCGTGGAGCGATGTGAGTTTCTGTTTCGCGTAACTAATGTGATGGACATATATCAGAGAAAGACAAGAATTATATCCAGCCTTGCCCACTTGCTATCCGTCGGCGTTGTGCGGCTTGACACTTCCTGACTGTTAACGGTACGAGGACATAGAATATACGCCAAAGGTAGACGCTCACTATAATATCACATGTATCTTGACACCTTGTTTCGCTTTTCGTTCTAGAATCCTATCCAGTCGGTACCTATCTTTGCTCGGTCGTCGTAGCTGTAATTCTACAGAAAGTAAGTAAAGAACACAATTCTCCGAGTGAAAAGGCATACCCGGTGAGAGCCACCAATCATGGATATATATACTCTCCTTCGCCATCGTGAGCGCTCTCGCCAGATTCCACATGTAGTCGCGCTATAGAGAAGGTACAGTCAATAGATGTGAGAAGGGATGATCGCAAGCTAACCCCGTCCACGAGCCACTGTGCAGCCACGTTCATCCGTATTGGTGCAAAGCTGTCAAACCGATTCTTTGTCACAAACTGGCAAGTATCCGCAGCCTTCTCTAGCGCTGTGATCCACTGTAACATTTGGCGCTAGAGGAGTAGGGTATCAATTATAGCCTGAGCGCTGGACTACGAACTCACCTCATTCCTCGCAAACAGTTTGAGCCGCATTTGCGAATTCTCAACATAAAATGTATGCTTTGAGACGCCTTGCGAGCGCTTCTTTCGTTTCCGTTGTTCACTCTCTGATAATGTCCGGTCTTGCTGGTTCTGCTCCTGCACGCTTCGTTGGGGCTGGGAGATCTGAAGGGGTCTGACATGCGTTGAAGGATCCAGCATCGGGGGAGGCGACAAGTTGGATGCGACAGAGCTCCCGGAAGACCCCGAATCATGTCGCTCATGTATTGGCCGAGGGGATGATATATTCTCCTCTTTCTCGACATTCTCCATGTTCGGTGTCGGTCGTCGGCAAACATTAAGCACTTTGGTTATCCTGCCCGTGATGGATTCCATCGCCGACGCACAGTCGATCTCCGTCTCCTGAGGTAATGCCACCTCGTGCATACGCTCGGCAGTATGGAACTCCCTGTCCGCAGGTTCCGGGCGAAGGAGGTGGAGACCATTGCGATAGTAACGAATCGGACGTACGATCTTGAAATCTGAGTCCAGGAGGAAAACATCCAAAACAGTTACCTGTTGTGTTGATCAGAGGCGTGCGACTGAAAAGAGATGCAACAAACCTCTCCAGGCTCTTCAAGAACGACCAGACAGCTCTCTCGCACAGCACACCAACGAGACTGCTTTCGATCTCTCCTACTTGTAGCTTTGCGACCGAGTCCTGGATTACTCCCAGATGGTTCAAAACGCAGATAACCCGCTTTGTACTGAATTCCGCCTGACTGCGCAAGGGATATAAACAATGCGCTGACTTCAAGAAAACCCGATAATCTGTTCGATGACGGATGAAACATCTAATGGTTGTCCGACATCATTTAATCACGACATTTCCGCAATTGTAGCAACGTACCACAGCGCGAATGAGCTTGATGAGATAGTTTTCAAGGGCTTCACGTTGTGATAATGCGAAATCTGCTTGGCGAGTTTGGGTTCCACCACTTCCCATTTTGAGGAAATTAAAGTATGGAAGTGCTTCGGAAGCGATGGTTAGAAAAAGAACGGAGAGTAGGTGATGAAAAATCATACAAGTTCGCGGAAACTCTGGAAGCTTGTCCTTGTGGCTGCTGAACGCATTGGATATTGTGTAATGAGTATGCAATGAGATGAAGTCTCGAAGTTGGCGATAAATGACCCATCGAGCAGCACCGTTCGCATATTCACACTCGATACGAAACACTGCTTTGTGTGCGTGCGATGGATGCAGGCTATCGCTGATACGGATACGCAGCCGGTGAAGTAGAACCGGGACACGTCGATGACCCTTGTCGTCCCGCTCGAACCACAGGCCCAACATTAAATTTGAAAGACCTCCAGTAATGAGTTCATCGATAATGTTGACCTCCAGTGGTGCGACGGCGTGCGTCGTAGCAGCCGAGGGCGATTGTCGTATGACAGATGGTATCAATGCACGTAACTTTCCCCACTTGTGGGAGCCTTCAGAATGCTTTATCGAGCTTGGGGGAGGATGTGAGTATGATCGCTGGATATCCGTCTGCCCTGGTTCTTTGGACTGAGAGCCGTCCTGTCTGACCCAGCCAGCAGTATTGTGTCTGGGAAGACGCCTTTCGTGCTCAGGGGCCTGTTCGGGACCCTGAGGCTCCTCGAAAACAACAGTAGGCATTTCATCCATGGGTGACTCGAGCCACCGCGTGGAAGTCCGACTTGCTTCTTGGATCCTAGTGTCACGGGCCTTTCCCTTCCTGTCTATTAGGTCTTTGTCCACGTTTGAACCGACCAACTCCAAGGCCCCACGGAAGGTAGACTGTCGTCGAGAGGCGGACTGAGGTTGTTCAGCGAAGTCGTTTCCGAAAAGCTCTTCCTCCTCCTGCTGAACATTGAAGGAAGTGAAGTGAGGGCCAATGGGGGAACTAGATGGGGTGAACTGATATGACAGAGATCGGGGAGGACCGGTCCGAGCGGAAGGTGTGTCAGGTACAGAGATGGGCCGAGGGGCTCTGGCAGCGGCTGACGTAGAGGGGGTCGCGATACGCAAAACAGGTCGTTGATCATCAACTGGGGTTCGGACAGGACCCGTTGACGGAGGTCGAGGCGTTCCACTCTCGTGGTGATCACTGTGGGCGGCGGCGAGATTGGTAGTGACCACATCGCTGAACCGTGTGACTGGGTGGTGAGTACTAGGAGTCTTGGGGGGGTCTGGCTCCGAAGTGGACATGTCGACAGGAGATACAGCGGCGTCAATGAGCGAAAAGGAGGGCAAGATGTCCAGCCACCAAAGGGTCAAGTTGGTGTGCCAAGTCACTGCGAGGGTCGAGCTGGTAGCCGACGAGAGTACTTGAACATGACGGCTTGGCACCCAAGACTATGGAATAATGGATTACGTCGGTGGTTGACCGATGTTGATCGAACATCCGAATTCGGTGCACCAGCTACGGTTGAACGTTCGAACGTCGAGCTCACAAGAGCGTTTACCAAGTCACGTCGGTGCTGTTGAAGGTAAAATGTCGAACATGCCACTTGGCACAATGTCACAACCGGGCATATGCACATGTGTACAAACTTCTTTATCCATACTGTCAATGATTGCCTGTCGACACACGAGAGCCGAAACCACTAGCACCTGAGACAGCCTGAGGGGTGAACGTTTGAACATCTACTAGTAAGACTGATGATACTCCATTGCTTCAACTTGCTGGAATGCCTGCGCCAGGACCAATTGAAGGTGACGTCACAGAGGTTCCAATTACGCCACATTGATCAAACCCACTCAGCCTCAGGCTGGACTGGACACCGGGAAGTTATCGTTACAGTCTCTACTTCTCGCACGTCCATGCCATCTCAAAGCGATCATTAACGTTCAGCGTTCAAAGCTAATCGAGACTCCGATGACTCATACACTGTAGATTCTTCGAAACTTGTGTGATACTTGGGAGTGCCAGAGCTACTGTTACAAATGTGATACAGTTTGATATTGTCTAATCTACACTTACCTACCATTATCTGAGTCATGCGACATCGTCAGATGGTATCACAATCTTGCAAAAGTTGTGATGCGTACTCACACTCGAGCAGGACCTCGGCCTCTCGTCCTTTCGTGTGCATGTGAGAGTCAACGGTAGCCTATCACCAGCCCTTCTCTTGGCTGATCCCCATTGAACCCGAGTCAGATGCTTGGGTCCGTGCACTTCGAGAGTCTTACTAATCATTGTATAGTAACACACGCTTCGTATCCCCTTTTCTTCTCTTTTCTTTTAACGTCGTGCTTCTCTATTCTAGGTACCATCTTCTACACCCTCTGTATCTATGACTTATTTGAATCTCTATTCTAGTTTCCAACGCCAGTCGTGTGTGTCGTCGCTGCGGTCTCTAGCGATCCTGGCACGAGGCACGAAGACGTGCCGAGATATCTTGGTGAGTATCAATCTACTTATTCAAAAAATCGTTGTTCGGGGTGACCCGAATGTGCTCTAAGCACGTGAGTGCCTCTATCACGCGACCGATTTCGGTTGAACATCTCATCTTCTCCATTCGAAAGACTGGGAATATGAAGAGAGTCTCGAGGCATGACGAAAGGGTCCTTCCGTTTTGCAGCGCGAGGAATGATGGATGGAGAAAAATGCTAATAGTGACTGGCATTGTAAAATGTCCTAGTACTATGTGCGACTCCGAAATACTAAAATGGTGAAACCTCGATTTCTAGGAATGAGGCATTGTGATATTCTAACCCACGATGCCCCGCAGTTGGCTGATCACGTTAATTGGCAGCGTTTAAATTTCCACTAGCCAGTCTCGCTGCTGCGTGGCCTGCCTTCATCCCGAATACGGTGCCTGCCGTCAATCCGCTGCCTCCTGGGTAATTGTTATGATAAAGATCCCCAATCATCTCTCCGGTGCAAAGCAGACCCTGGATAACATCTCCACTTTTAGACAGTACCACGCCCGTCCCTGGATCAATTGCCAGGCCACCAAACGTGAATGTGATACCACAGGCGACCTTGACAGCCAGGAATGGCCCTTTATCGATCGAAAGGGCCCAATTCGACTTTGCAATAGTCAACGACTGGCTAGAGGATTGGGTTGACAGGCCGTCTTTGATAGTGAGATCCCATTGCAAGCCTGGGTGCTCCGTGCGATGCTGGTGAACTGCATCGTTGTATTCGTGGACCGTCCGCAGGAAGTTTTCCTTGTCTCGCAGCCCCTCGTCCGTTAATTTGTCAGCCAACTTCTCGATAGTGGACGCCGTGATCTTCTCTACAACATCGTCGCCATACTCTTCCCTCCGAAGCCGTGGAATCACCTTCGCGTCCCACACTTGGAAGGCACAACCCTCCGGCTGAGACAAGATCTGCTTCCCAATTTTCGCGTAGGTATAGTTTCTGAAATCCTGGCCTTCATCGACGAACCGCTCTCCGTTGATGTTTACCATGATTCCCAACGGATACCCGGATTTAGTGAATTGGTTGCTCAACTCCCTGTTTCCTGCATCGGTCGGTGCGTTCGCGTCCCAGCACGTACTATGGCATCCACGCCAGTCGCCGACGAGCTTGGCACCTATGGCTTGCGCCATCAAGATGCCGTCTCCGGTATTGTAAGGGGTTCCGCGAACCTAATCGTCGCTGAGCGCTGAACAACCGTTGTACACAACACGAACGAATACCTACCCGAGCATGTTTCCAGTCTAGTCCGAGGTATTTCATGCGGAGCTCTCGACTGGATTCATACCCTCCACAAGCAAGAATGACTGCAGATGCCTTGAGAAGCACTTCCTGTCCGCTCTTCCGTACTACAACTCCTGTCACGGCGCCCCCCTCGGTGGCGAGCCGAACGGCAGGTGTATCGAACCACAGCTCGACGCCGCGCTTCTGGAGCGCTCGCAAATCCGCCCTGATCAACCCCTTTCCACCATCCTGTACGCTCAGCGCTAGCCCTCCCCAAAACTTTTGCCTCCCATCTACTTCATACGCTTGCCTGTGGAACGCCAGGATGAATGGTACCTCGACCGTCTCCGCAAGCCATCGTATCGCATCTCTCGAGTTCTCCACCAAAGCCTTGACAAGCTCGGCATTTGGCTTGTTCTCTCCGAGACGCATAATGTCACCGATAAACCCGTCCGCGGTGTACGGTGGCACATCGATCTTTTCAGCTTGTTCGACCGTCACATTGGTCACGATGGGGAGGAGGTCTGCGAGACCGGCGTGCACGGTACGATGGGCGCCCGCTGTAAAGTAGCCGTTCCCACCGACCCATTCTTCCGGTGCTTTTTCCACGATCAAGACGTCTTTGCAGCCTGCCTCGACTGCAGCGATCGCAGCAGAAGCACCTGCGTGCCCTCCGCCCACGACGATGCAATCGAACGTTCGTGTCATTTCGGGACTGTTGAAGGGATGGACACGGCTGATCTCTATTAGAGAAGACGGAACAAGACTTATTTATGGTCTCACCATCCATGAGATCACGGGTCCCCATGTGAACCCAACTGACTTTTTATTCAATGCAGCCGTACAGATAGATAATCCCCCCTGCTCCCCTCCTAGATCCGCTACGCACGATACTAGATCCTTTCGTTGCTCAGACCCGAGAAGGGTTTACAGCAAGGAATCCTCCATCGATAACCAACTCCTGTCCATTCATATATTCTGCAGCAGGTGATGCCAGGTACACCGCTGTGCCAGCCATTTCTGTCGCTCTGTATACATCGATCAGGTAAGTTTCGGTCCGTACAGGGCCGCTGCGAAAACATCAGCCCCACCAACTTACGTTCCGGACCGTTTGGCAGGCACTGATATAACAGGCATGCCTACCGCGTCCGTCGCTTCTTGGTCGGAAATAACGTCACGCGTCATTTCACTCGCGTACACGCCTGGTGCAATTGCATTAACGCGGACTGGGATACCCCGGAGGGCAAACTCTGTAGAGAGCATCTTGGTGAGGTGAGAAGCAGCTGCCTTGGAGCTGTTGTAACAAAACTGAAATCACATCGTCATCGTCATCAACTTGGCAAGCCCCGCAAGATAGAAAGAACGTCCGTACGTGTCTCTGCGCGACTTTGATCAGCCCACTGATACTCGTGATGTTGATCACGTTCGAAGTGAACCCAGGTTTATCCTGAGATCCCTTGTCGAGCAATTCTAGGAAAGCCACGGTCACGAAGTATACGGAGAACGTGTTGACGGCAAACAACGAAGACCATCCTTCAAAGGACTCGTTGTTGAACAGATACTGGCTGATTTCTTCTGCCTTTTTGGGGGCTGTCGTCGACGGTTTGTTAAGTTCATCGGATCTTGGGCCGCCTTGACCAGCGCTACTCATGTAGCATTCAGCGATCAGAAGATCAACGGAATCGGCACGACATCCTCACTTGTTCACGAGAATATGCAATTTTCCCTCGTCGCTCCTAAGCTTCTCCACAGCCTGTCGAATATCGTCCTTGTTGGTGGTATCCATCTGGAGCCTAAGATGACCCAACAAACATCGTTTGATACACGAAATGTACGTTGCGATCAGTGGGATCTCACGCGATAAGGCTCCCCATGGTATCCTTTTTGTTGTTATTCCAGGATTCGGCAATGTTCTGAAGGACTTGCAGGCGTCGTCCGGTGATGTAGACTCGCGCCCCGTTGGCAGCGAGCCCCTGAGCAATCATCAGCCCGATCCCGGTGCCGCCTCCCGTTACGAGAGCGACTAGACCGTTGAGGTCGTACAACTTTTCCAGCGTGAACTGAGCGGGGGATGTCATGAT
Source organism: Boletus insuetus (assembly GCA_038093095.1). NCBI lineage: Eukaryota > Fungi > Basidiomycota > Agaricomycetes > Boletales > Boletaceae > Boletus > Boletus insuetus. Next base: position 33,844 of record JBBPRQ010000250.1, read on the forward strand.
CGATGAAGAACTGGTGCAAGATGTGTGTACGACGGACTCTCCTCGGACGATCCAACCCGTGGGATCGCCGAACTGAAGGGAAACTTCGAAACAGCAGTCCAGAAACCATCGTAAGACAGGTATCATACATTTTGGCTACACATTTTTAGCACACTACCAGTGGTTAGGTCAGTTTAGTTCATACCCGAGACTTAACTAGATCGTCTATGAGGGGGCTAGGGTGACAAGAGTGGTCGTTCGAGTAAAGTAATCATCGCCTATAATACATTTTCACTCACCCCCATGGGAATTATTATATTGTCAACTTGAATGGACTTTAGTGAAGGTAGCTGTGCCGCAAGTCCAGACAGCAATGACGGCTCGACCCAACGACCTTTTGCCATCAAACTGCGTAAGGAAGTGTTGCGGCATATAGTGTCGATAAACGTGGGCAATGCAGCAAGCGGTCTAAAATGCCGACTTGAGGAGCCCAGCGCGGCTGCACAATGGTCTTGCAAGCATAAATTCTTGAGTTCTGGGACGGATAATCGAGAGACTATGGTAAGGAGTTCGGATGGGATATCGGAGTCCTCATTGCCCACACTAAGTGACAACGACGCGAGAAAAGGCAAAAAGACATCGTCATCGCCGATCAACGGCCTTCGAAGGTGGATTGCCTGGAAGGTAGTTTCCTTGTGACAAATGCACAATCTGAGCTCCCGGATTCGGGAGGAAACCTGTAACATCGACAGAATCTCTCCGACGGCCTCTTCTCCGTGACTGAACCCGTGATGTGTGTAGTCCAGGAACGAAAGGTTTCCAAACAGCTCTGGGATCCACGTTAACCGTACACCTTCCAACGTGACTCGGGTAAGCTTTGGTGCAAAACCGCCAAAGAGATTGAACTCTTTGAAATCGTCGTTCTGAGGATACCGAAGCGCGAGGGATTCGAGTTTCGGGGCTTCTACGGCGTTGTTAAAAGACAGATCACCTGGGTTGGGAGATCGGTGGTCCCAGAGATAAGAAGTTGACCGACAAAGGGGTCCAAGTGCTGCGTTCCACAAGTACGGCGCGTACGAGTCGAACCGAATGTCAAGTGATCGCAACGCAGAAAAGTGCGGGGCGAGGAGATGCATCTGAAGTGCCACGAGATCTATATCATACAGAGACCTTGCATGAGGATATGATGCGAGGTCAACATCGAGCGTGCACAGTCGTGCACGGCGAATGCGTTCTTTCCACATGTGCACATTGGAATTGGGATTAAGCGACACGCGTCGCCAAAGCGAGTGTGTGTGCAACACGATGGCTCTCCAAGAATGGCACACGTGAGACACGAGGACTGGGAACATCACGTTATCGACAGAGCCTAGTGCGAAAACATGCACGAGCAACTCGGGAGGTAGACGATGGATTGGATGTACGGGTTGTTGGGGGTTCGTACTGTGATAGAGGGAGAGTATCATGGACGGTCGTGATGTTAGAACGGGGACGGCTGACGCCTCGAACGTCGAGGCGAGGGGTGTGTGAGTGTGACCATTGGTGCGATCTGCAAAGAACGCTGCGCGGGGTCTTGGAGAAGTCAGGGATACGATGTGTGCAGGATGTCGAAACACGCACGATTCAAGCCGTACTTTGTCTTGAATGGCTCTCGTGAAAGAGCGTGTGAGGACCAGCTCACGGCGACGTGAGCGCCTGAGGGTCGAAGCCATGCCCACCAGGAGAATAGAAATTAAGAGGGGACCATCCACACGCTGCGACTTTTATGGGTTCAAATGAGCAAGTTTTAAGCCACAGGGGCAACCAAACCGAGCATAGCGCCGGCGAAGATCGGGTCCGAGGGATAAAGCAACGAGAAATGATCTGGCTGTAGTCGGGTGAGATAGGGACGTCCATTTTGTCACCACGGCATGATAGTCGTTGCTGTGTCGAACAGAACAGGTAGTGTGTGAATGACTGTCACAGTCAGTAGACAGCCGCCAGCGGGACTAGCTCCGAGTGCGTCAACGAAAGGTCCGTGTGGGTGATCGATCATTGTGATTGCCTTGCTTTTTGTTCTTGAAGGCAACGAACGAGACAACGCCATAACAAGACAAAAAGGAGCAGCTCAGACCCAAACACCATTTTGAGAAAGTAACGGTATGTGTACGCAGTACTCGGATCAGATTTCGGACCATTAGAACTAGTTTAGACAGTTGCTACACAATAATATTAAAAGGACGTATTAGGGGTTCGGGCTGTACAGTGGAAACCATGTATTCTTCGCAAAACATACTCACAAAGTAGACTGCAAGCGGATCTGAAACTTACCCGTGGGTTGACCAGCTGGTTCCACGAGTGAACAGACCCATAAGTCTTGAGCTCGAAATTTGCGAGAGGTTACAATGGAACACGAATCGATCATTCTACGTTTCAACCATCATGATACATACCAAATCCACCTACACCGGATCCGGAAAATGCATGCCATCTCATTATGCCAATTGAGGGTGTTTTCAGTCCCCTGCCATCGACAATCGTCGGAGATATCGAGCATACGGAGATATCAGAGACTCGAGCGCTCAGGAGACATGTCTTGGAAGTGTTCACTGATTTAATATCCGCGCTGCCAGCTGTCAAGGTATTGATGCTTACCTTTGTTTCATCGTGAGCTGCCGTCATGATAGCCCCCCCATGGACCTATCACACCGTCCAGTTTCGTAGATGTGGGCTATACATCTAAGTCTTGCGCAAGGGAACTAATTGGAGGGAGGCTAGGAGTTCTACATCGAAAGCTTGAAAGTTGATGATGGTTGAAGCCATGCAGCGAACCTAAGGCTGTGCTACCTTTTTTGGTAAGGTATGAACTGAATAGACGCGCAACCAAGCGTCGCGCGACGCTCACTGGCTTCACCATGGACGACTCTGCTGATACGAGCGACGGTCTGGACGCGCTTGCCAACTTACTCACTGAACTTTCTGTCAACTTTTTCGATATCAACCTCCATGTCCAGCACATCAATCTGGCCCGGTCTCTCGACATGGAACCACAAGTCCTCGTAGCTCAAGAAATGGTTGCTAGTTACCTTGCAGTCGGAGACGACGTGTGGCTGCCCCTTATCGAGGCCAAAAAGTCCTCTGCTATCCTGGAGAATCCGGCCGACGTCTTGGAGTTGTCGGAACTGTACACACGCGCAGAGGCTGACTATTTATGTGCGTGAGGGTCTCCTATTGCAAAAGTATATATTGAATGGCTGTTACAGCTATTCCCATCTTGCAGAAACACATCGAATTCTTGGTCGATCGCCATGCATATTTCACAGTGCTCGAGGTGCCACCGGAAGAGTTAGGGGATCACTTCTCCACCACATGGACCCGCCGAGCCATTTCGGAGGTTGTTTCTAAATGTACGGGACACCTCACAAAGGTAATAGCTTCTCTGATACGATGTAGGGTAATCTGACATTTCGTTGGAAGAGTCGGTACCTCTGGGAGCTGCAACGAGACTGGGAACTTGAGATGATCGAGGCGGCTTCTCCGGCCGAGAGGTACGCGTCGCTCTCTATGTATTATGTGTCCTCATCGCGAATGACAGACCCGAGCTCGTCCAACACGTGGAGGAACTCTATCTTACGCGCCTTCAGCAGCCACATGCAGGTCAGTTATGGCAGCATTTATTCGGTCCCGTCCGCTATGGCTAATTCTTTGTACTCAAAGGGTACGAAGATACCTATCAGTCGTATTCTTCATTCACCACGACCTATAAGCCGGCGACGGAATACGAATCGTTACTCATCTCGGCCTCGAAGCTACGTTCGCGTGCTGTCAATGCATACGAACGGCGCGAACCTTCGGAGCTCTCCCTTGTAAGAAAGTGTTCTATTCATTTGTTACTTTGTGCTTAGTCTATGTTCTCTCCGAAGACCTCTATCGACGCATATATGCAGTATCTCGCAGCAGAGCGAAAAGGCAAATCTCCAGATGTCTTTATTGTTAGGGGATTGTTTGAGCGATCGATTGCTGAGGCTGCGAAACTTCGTATCTCCGGTGAAGGAAACGCAGAGCAAACGCTACGCACACTTTGGGTGGGATATATCGATTTCCTGGTACGCGAAAGGGAACTCTGTTTGAGGTTTTTCGACTGATGAACCGTCATTTTTCATTAGCGAACGCAAGGAATAGATGAAAGCGACTTAGAGCACACAATTAAACGTGCGACAAGGAGCGTACCTGCTTCGGGTGAAGTATGGGCACGGTATATCCGTTATTTGGTGTGTCGCGACATGGTATACTGTTCTGTTTATGACTAATGGTAACATTGCAGGAACGAAGAGCAGAAGCTAATCCAGAGGATTTAACAGATAGTAGCGAATCGATATCTGGTATTTGTTTCGCAGGAACTTCTTGGTAGATATTCTCAACATCCGAGCAGACGCGTACCAACGCGCACTTTCCACAAATCTTTTCACCAAAACAAACCCAGTGGGACCTGACCTAGATCCCGACCAAATTGTACCCCTGGTTCTTGCTCGCGCCGGTGCCGAAAAACGAATGATTGAAGATGGTAGAGGCGATAGAAACGCCTTTAGCACGCTAGTCAAGATCGTAGAAGACGGTCTTGTGATGGTAAGACAAGGTAGGTGGTGGTGAATGGGATTGGATCTGACTTTTTTTGACGCGATTCGCTTCCAGCTTCGAAGGCGGGGGACCCACGACTTAGATTGGAGAAATTCCTCTCCGAGCTAGTGTGTTCTCTCTTTATTTCCTTCGGATAGTATCTAATAGTCCTGAGTGCAGTATCTAAGTCTTGCAGATGTTGCAGACGCGGCTATCGCTGTATGGGCATCTGCTGCTGCGCACTACAAGTCAAGCTGGGCAGTATGGGTGGCCTACACTGATGTCCTCATGTGGGTGTTCATTATAAGCAGCTGTGCTCTTAGTTCATCGACATTCATTTACGAATTCACAGCCGAGCGGATCAGCATGACGCTGCGCGATCCCGCTTCCAAGACGTCAGTACTAAAAATCTTGATTATCCTGAAGCGCTCTGGGATGCCTGGCTCAGCTTCGAGCATGCTCACGGTTCTCTCGCATCGCTTGAGGAAGCCCTTGCGCGCGTTGAGCGTGCAAGAACCCAGGTTGAAGCGAGACGGATAAGGGTAGGCGAATCTTATTGCCGATGTATCCTGCACGTCTAACTCAATGTGAACCCGCGCCTTTTTTATAGGAGGCGCAGAAAGCATATGAGGCAGCAGCTCAGTACGCCATGGAGCAGCATGCTGCCTCTGCATCTGTTACGTCTGTCCCTGCCAACGTCAACCAAGAAGAAACACCTGCCGCACCTAGTGATGGGATGGATACTGATGGTCCGACTACCTCCACCCAACGCCAAGGCAAGCGAAAGGCAAGCAAGGAGCCCGAATTCGACGGCGGTACTAGTAAGAAGGTGCGAATCGGTATGATCTTGTTTTGTTACCCTGTTTGTATTCGATCAATTGTTCCCGGTTAGAACCTCCAACCGCGCCGCTCAAAAGGTATGTCTTGTGCGGAAGGTATGAGTGTTGTTATTGATTTGTCTGCTGGTCGATAATCAAAGGGATCGCGAGAATTGCACTGTTTTCGTTGCCGATTTGCCTCCTGGAACCACCGAGGAACAGCTCAAGACACTTTTCAAAGATGTGCGTACTCGGTCAGAGGAACGAGATACACAAAGCTGAATTAACTGCGCAGTGTGGAGAAATACGTGAAATCAAGATCACAGACATGCCAGAAACGCTCGTCGCAACAGTCGAATTTGTCGCACGGGTGTGTGATTCAGGTTCTTGAGGAGTTACGTTCTTATCTTTGCACAGGAAAGCATCCCTGCCGCGCTCACCAAAGACAAGAAACGCATAGACGGGACGGAAGTCAACGTACATCTCGCATGGCGTTCGACTTTATACGTGACAAACTTTCCCGAGAAAAGTGACGACGCCGCCATTCGCGAACTATTTAGACAGGTTCGTCTACGTGTTCTATCATTGCCTTACTAACTTGGTTGTTAGTACGGTCTCATATTCGATGTCCGGTGGCCAAGCAAAAAATTCAAGGCGACACGCCGGTTCTGTTATGTGCAGTTCACGTCGCCAGTGAGTCTGGCAGACATGAATGTGATGGTTCAACTATTGAGCCGATACCCAGGCTTCAGCAGAGAGAGCACTCGAGTTGCATGGACGTGAGCTCGAGCCTGAGCGAACGCTTACCGTTTATATCTCAAACCCAGAGCGGAAGAAAGAGCGCAGCGATGCGGATGCGGATGAGAGGGAGGTGTACGTCGCAGGTCTTAGTAAGTACACCAATAAAGAGGACCTCGATGGGGTATTTTCAAGAGTGAGCCACTCATCCCCATTTAGTTGTCGGCACTAATTCGAGGGATGCATTTAGTATGGACCTATCAAGGACATTCGTCTGGCAGAAGACAAAAATGGTCAACTTAAAGGTTTCGCATTCGTCGAATTTGAAAACGAGGTGCGCCTTGCATACTTTGTGTTGTTCTATATGGATCTAACTGAATTCAGGCGGATGCCCGAGCCGCTCTCTCCGCAAATAACTATGAGCTTAAGAAGCGACGAATAGCTGTGACCATCGCAGATACCCGCGTACGATCGAAAAGCCGGTCGGTCTTTTTTGCCCGGAGAGTGCGAAACAAAATTGATTATTGGTACTTGACAGGGAAGGATGGACAGAAAGTGGACTCGGTCGACGTGCAGAAGTACGGAATCGCTCTGTCCGTATTCGCAACTTGTCCTCGGATACGCAGGAAGGGCTTTTACAGCAAGCCCTCGAGAAGTACGCAACCGTGAAGCGTACCGAGTTTTTTGCCGATACTGGCGAAGCAGTGGTCGAGCTGGCCAACGCTGCAGTGAGATTTCATCCATTCTTCGGACGCGTGCATCGATTGACGCATACGAATAGGAAGCGGGCAAGCTGTTGTTGCGGCCAAAGTCGATCGTTTTCAATGGAATCAATCTGGAGATCACCGAGGAGGCATCGTCGAGTGGAAAGCCAGCGACGGCTTCGACAAGTGCAGGGGGATTGTTCGTGCCTCGCACGGCGGTCTCGAGACCAAGAGCTGGTCTGGGACGTGCACGCAAGCCCGGTATTGGTGTCCCGAGACCCCAAGATCGGGCAGCCAATGAGACGCAAGAGTTGGTGAAAGTCGGAGGGAAAGGGCAGGATGATTTCAGGAAAATGTTAGGTTGACAGATGTGTCTAGTCTGGATCGGTCTATATAGGATGCATACGCCTGCGCTTCTCCCGCAAATAGAGCACCTTGTGCACCACCCAAATTTGGAAGTTACAGCCATGTGTGCTGACCTGGTCCGTGCGCGAGTCGCCAAACGTATATAAACCCGGGCGCGACATACTGGATCCTTACCACTCTGGCCTTTTGGCTTAGATCAAGTGTAGTATCTGTTCTTAATAGTTTAACCACTATTATGAGGGCACCGCCCTCATTCTTTGGTTATCAAATTTTTGCCGCCCTTGTCCCCTGTGAGCTCTGCTTGCAACTCCGGGGGCGCGATGACCTTGCCCCTGCACTACCGGCATGTGTCGTCGGGGGATCTCCTGCCTTGTCTTCTCTTTGCTGTCTCTCCCATGCGTGTCACTCGACACTCACTCGGATTCAGCAAACAGTCTGCAAGGCTTTTCTCTATACAAGTGTAACTACATGTTATTCCCAAACTGGACGAGAGCAACACTGTCCTTTTTCATATGGCAAGATCGCACTTTCAGCTCCTTGATGTCCTCGTTCCAGCGGAACCGATCCAGTCCAAGCATCCCAATGTCATCATCAGTGATTGGTGTTCGAAGGGAGGCCTGGTCACCCGTCGAACGTCGCGTACCATGTGTCTGTGTGCTGATTTCCGACATCGAAGGAGTAGACACGACAGAGTTCTGGCGCAAGCACGATTTAAGAGGTTTCTTTGAGGCGGGTTCCACAGACAAGGCGGTGACAAGAGGAATTCGCGATGATGAACCCCCGACGGCGAGACCCTTGTATGATTGCGACTTTCTACTAGTCGTCCTCGAGGTCTCCTGAGCAATGCCAAGGCTCGTCGGCGCATCACGCGTCTCTGACGAAGATGCCGATTCCAGACACGGGATTCTTGCATGGGCGGCGTCGCTGCCCTCGTCGGGTTCGGGAATTCGACTCATCGACGCCTTTTGCTCGAAGAGTTGGTGTGAAGAATGAAACACCTTGGCCACGCTTGCGAGCGGGGAAAAACGAAGCGGCGGCAAATAGTCGCGCGCTCGAACAAGAGGGGTCGATTCAGGACCAAATGTCGACAGAGAAAACGGCAGAAACGAAGGCAGAGACGGCATAGGCGGTACAGGCTTGCGATCACACTTCAAGGCGCATCTGGTCAACTGAAAAGAGTCTCTGGTGCCCGTGAGCGGAGATGCTACGATACCGTTGGGCGGTAGAGCAGATAAAAACGTATATTCGACGTGATTGCTGTGGCTGGGACCATCGACTAATCGGATCGAGGACGGACTGGCCCGTCTCGTGGCGACATCAGGCGATCTCACGCCGTGAAACTCGCCGAAATCGCCATAACGAGGATGGTAGTGAGTCGAGGTCGTCCGCCGTACCGAGACGAGTGGATCTGAAGCGCTGCCACCGTAGATGCGCGAGGCTCCAGACGACGATCGCAGAACAAGCCGATCCGCATGCACAGAATAGTGGGAACCTGAATTGGAATGCTTGGACCTCGAGTGCGCAGAAGCAGAGCGCGTCGAGCGCGTATGTAACTGGTACGCAAAGGAAGACCTTTGCCTTTGTCGCCAGCTTGTTCCCTCCGACTTGGACGTCAAGCTAGTCTCCCAGGTGGGGGATCCGAGACACCCAACCAAGAGTCCGCGGTGCCGGTTTCCTTGCTTGTCTAGTCCAAAAGTGGAGGTGGGGCGTATGGAACGCCGGAGAGCGCCAGGTGGAGCGTGAATGGTGCCTATACGACGCTGCTTCATGTACACGAGTTTCATGGCGAAGAAGGCGACAACGAGGAAGAACAGAGAAATGAAGATGACGATCAGTGGTGTGTACTTTTGAGTCGCCGTGACCGTCGCCGACGGATATGAAAGAGGAAGAGCCACAACACGGCAATACGGTACCACCACGGCAAGGAAAAGCTGGAACGACTTGGTCATGTTGGTCGCGAGATGGACGAATCAGAGGAGGAACCGTCCTAGGCGCATGTTCGTATTCCCACTGAATTCCAAGGCCACCGTCGGGCCGTGCCATGTCCGTGGCA
>JBBPRQ010000251.1:0-43090 GCA_038093095.1 Boletus insuetus
GGGATGCGGAAGCTCAGTCTGAGTGCACCGATACTTGGTTTCGGGAGACGAGACAAGGACAAGACGTAGCACGTGCCTGTTGACGCTCCTCTTTTGCGGTGACCATCGCCAATGACTGGCCTTTTTTTCTAACATGGCGCATGCGACGCACGCCTCGTTCGCCGAGGCGCTGCGCCATTGAGTCATACGACATCGGGACCCTTACTCATCGAACGGTCAAACGCCGTCATTTCGCTTTCCCCCTTTTGCTTCCGCCGTTTGCTCTTACACCGAGTGCTTTTTTTTTTTCGTTGCTTTGCATCTACATCCTCCCCCCCCGTCTTTGCAGGATGGTCTACTGCTGCTGCTCGTCGTCGTCGTCGTCATCAAGTCAAGTCAAGTCATGCACATGAACTCTAGGTGTTTCTTTCTTACAACGCATGTATACCTCGACAGAAAGACATGTAACATATTTTCGCTCATGATTTGTTGTAAGTTATGTTCTGCTTACGCACTAGAATGTTACATGTCCAAGCGTAAAAGGCGTGAACGACGGGAGGGGTATTCAACATTCAACGTTCATCCATCGATGCACGTGCGACAAAGCAAAGAGAGAAGGGATGGGAAAACAATGTGTAAAAAGATGAGCCACTAGATATACAGCAATAAACAACAACCACAAAAAGAAGGAAAAAAACATCACAAGTCGAGCATGCGTACATCAGCAAGAGGCAGGGGCCGACGTTGCCCGTCTGGTGCTAATGAAAACCATAAAACAACCGATTGAATCAGCGATTCCAACCCCCCCCTTGGGACGAACGCGTGCACACGTACCTTGCACGGGTGCCTTTGCAAAATCGATCACATGAAGTCGCGCATCGTCCGGTTTGACATAAAACACGCGTCCCGTGGCTTCGTCCCACGCAATCGTCTTGACCCCCGCTCTCAAATCCGCCCTCAGATCCGGCGTCAAACTAAACTTGCACATGACGCCCTCCCGGCACGGTACCGCCCCGCGCATGACGTCCTTCAACAAGCCGTGTCGAGCCGCGGTATACCCCGCCGACCCATCGCTCACCGACACATGGCTGTAAAACCCGCGGATCGAGCGCCGCTCGGCAATGTCGTCTGTCCGCGTGACGTAGACGAGCGAGCGCTGGTTGCCGGCGAGGACGAATCCCCGGCAAAGCCCTCGTTCCTTGTCGTGTTCCCACGTGACCACATGGTGGTTGCCTGCGACGAGGCTGCCTAACCAGTAATGTGGCGTGGACAGCATGCTCTTGGGTAAAAAGTGCCGTGGCGTGGGGTTGATCATGAGTTCGTGGAACCGCGTGCCGCCTTCGCTGCGGTAAAAGATGGTGATGGGGGGATGTTCGGCGCCGTCGGCGGGGTTGGCGCATGGGACGCTGTCGTGGTCGCTTGGATTTGTGATTTGGATGCCCTCGACGTCGTCTGCGCGGAAGCTCATGGTTTGTTGGGCAAACGTGCTTTGCATTTCGTTGTCGCCGAAATCGGGAATGTCGAACATGGCGAGCGTGATGAGGTCTTGAGACATGGGTGGTGCGCCTAGATGATGGCCGGTGCTGGGGATTGTTGGGAGTTTGACCGCGCGGAGGATAAGGATTTGGCCTTGGTGGGGTAAGATGCGCATGTTGCAAATACTATGGTGCTGAGCGGACGGACGATGAGTACAACCAGCGCATACATAGTTTGAGTACGACCCCTCACATTTGAAGAATATGGCTCCTCGCGGGCGCAGCAGAGCGTGGAGAGCATACCAACTCCAGTCAACTCCTTGAAGACAACGGTTTCATGGTTTTTCACGACTGCTACGGTGGGGATACCTTCGATGACAGCCAAATCGATCGCTCCCAGCTCCGTGGCGCTCCGCAAAACGCACAAGAGACGGAATGGTGGGGGCTGCGACGCAGCAAAGTGAAAGAAAGCAGCCGAACCGGGGACGAGAGCAGGGTCCGACAATGCGTCGAGCGTGTCGAGCGAGATCTGTATGCACGTGCAGGCATATTGAAGAGGGACCGGCGGGTCGATTTGTTTTCGCGGGTTTTCTAGGATGGGGTTGTATATGGACGGATCTACGCTGAGGCGATCGTCAAGTGAACGGCTTTGCGGGTGACCATCAGAGGACTCACCCAGAATCGCAATAGCGAGAAGACATTTTGCGACGGATATATGCAATGACTATACTCGGCGTGCCATCGATATTCATGTATCTGGCCTTGATATTATAGGCTTTTCGCTTCATGGGTGTCTCGGCCAACGGGACGACCCCGCCTATACGGTGATCGAGGGCAAACACGATCAAGGAGTAATGCGTTTTAGCCAAGTTGCACACAGAGGCCACCATGTATTTTCCTCCGGGGAGGACGACCATCGACTGGATGAGCCTGTGGATTTGGAAGGAATCGCGCGAGAGCGGACAAGGGTTGGGCGACAGCCAATTCCTTTGGAGCGAAATCGTCCTCGTGACCAATCTTTCGGCCTCAAAGGACGTGAGGTACTGGGGTGAATGACGATGTGACGGTGGTCGCTGGGGCGCGTTCGACCCGATGCGCTTGAGAAAGTTCTTCCAGATGATGCCTTGGTGGGTGAGGTTGTAGTATAGCTTGCTGACCTGTCACCATGTGAACCGTCGTGCGCGAGGACGAAGAGACGGAAGAAGGAACGAAAAAAAAAAAAACGTACTCGTCGTAGAGAGAGGATGTCTTCGATATCCAGGTAACTGCACACCTCCATGAGGATGTCGTCTGAGAGCGCGTTCAAGCAGGGGAGTTTTTCCGGTTGAGATACGCGCGTGTCCCATGATTGCCTTGGGCGTCCTGCGCGCAGCGAGATACATGACGGCAAAGTGAACCGCCGGGGCCACAAACTGGAAGTCATCGCGCGAGAGGGGGAAACAAAGTAAGGAGTCATTCGAGATGAACATCCATGAAGGAGGTATTTACATATAGGTTTGTTGAACTCGACAGTCGACCTTGTTTTACGCAGGAATCTGAACGTCGTCGCGAAATCATGGCGACGATGTTAAAACTTTAGACGCGAATACAAGGATTCTTGTTGGTCGTTCGAGCGTGAACACAACACTTGCCTTATATGGACCCACACAGACAGTTGCCACCGCTCAAACCCGCTGATTCCGGACACTACAACAGAAATCCTACAGCTACACTGGACTACTACACTGGTTTCACGAAACATCCACTGGATCTTGGCCCTACTCGCCAATCTTGATCACCAACTTACCAACTGTTTTTCCGCCCGTCAGATCCATCTGTGCCTCCCTCACGCCTTCTGCTGTGAAGGGGTATTCCTTGTGAATAATCTGCTTCATAATTCCACTTTCCACGAGGCCCCAAACTATATTCGAGTAATAAAGCGCTTCGCTCGCAGTGTAGACGTAGTTCCCCATCCTGAGACGGATCGTGAACGACAGTCAAGCAAGAGCAAGATATGTACGAACGTTGGCCTAGCAAGCTTCAAGTTCTTTGGAGAAAGCTTTAATGGCGCAAAGGGTGGGACAGCACCCGACGCATTGCCCACGGAGACAAGGGTGCCCTTTCTTCTCAGCATCTCAAAGTCCGAGTCAAAACTGTCAACATAGGTCAGCGAAAGGATACCAACTGCTAGTGTCTGAGACTGACGTGTCTTTACCGACACCGTCAAAGACGGCGTGAACACCTTCTCCGTTGGTTATCTCCATGACTCTTTGCACAGTATTTTCCTGTTTGTAGAGGATGACGTGGTCTGCGCCATGCTGTTTGGCAAGCGCTGCTTTCTCTTTGGTGGAGGTGGTCCCGATGACAGTCGCGCCGCGAGATTTGGCGAGCTGGCTAAAGAGAAGACCCAAACCGCCGGCAACAGTGTGGATCAGTATGACGTCACCCTTTTGGACATGATACGCTTCCTCCATAAAACTGGCGGCAGTGAGACCTTGAAGGAACACTGCAGCCGCGTCGCGCGTGGAGACGGCATCAGGTACAGGAGACACGGACTTCCATGGTGCAGACACGTATTCTGCATGCGCACCCATGGCTTCCTGCATCACGACGTTGCAGATCGGTGTGATAGGATACGAGTGGCGGACGCACCACGGCGACGTGACCACCCTCCTTGTATCCCCGTTTTTGATACTCGGGGTTGTTGAGCACGGCCGGGTCAGTGGGCAAACCAACGACCACGCCCGCCGCCTCTCTACCAAGGACAAAGGGGAAACTAGGAGCGGGATAGAGGCCTTCCCTGTATGACCGGTAAGCAAGATCCACAACCAAATAGGGGGGATGATCTTGCCTAAAGTAAGTGTCGATGAAGTTGACACCAAGGTACTGGACCTTGTTCCGGTGGTCAGTCGTAGGCTGTCTGACAGACAGGCGTCAATGAAGACACTACCTTGACGACGATATGGCCAGGTTCGGTCTTTGGGAAGGGAATCTGGGTCTTTTCTATGACTTGTGGGCCGCCGTTCTTGGCGATGGTGATGGCGTGGATCATGGAAGGGAATGTCATGGTAGTCAAACCTGACGAGAACTGGCGGGTAAGGAGAGAGAGTCTGCGAGTGAGAGCGATCATCTGACGTCATCTAGCTGGGACCACGACTCTCACTCAAGGAGATGGTTCACACGCAACGCCGGGTGGGACCAAGAGATAAGAGGTATCATAGGAAGTAGTACGGTATTATGATACACCATCGAGAGCTTGCATATCACTACATCGAATCCAACGTCACTTGTCCGCAAAAGCTTGCTCCAATATCTGATATATCACGGCTACCTGCTCGCTTCTCTGCACCATCTCTGGGCGCTGCTCCCGCAACGCGTCAATCTCTTGGGCGACTGGATCGGGCTGTGACAACGGACCCAGCAGCGATGGGGTGGTAGGGGTAGGACGGGAGGGATCAAATGGGGTAGGTGATTTCTTATCGAGAAGGTTGTAGAAGCGGAGCAGTGACGACATCGCGATAAACGTTCCCGTCCTGCCCACCCCCGCAGAGCAGTTGACCATGATAGGGGGATCAGAACCGTCAGATACACCAGCGGGTGAGCTTTTGTTGACTTGATCTACCAGCCGCACGAACTTGAGCAAGCTAGCCTGATCTTCCTCCTGCGGGATCCCGTGATCTGGCCACGCGATGTACAACATGTGGGTGAAGGTGAAAGATGCCGTTGGATTGTCTCCCTGGGGAACAACCGATAACTTGCTGCGCATACAGTTGGTCTCTTCGATCGTCGTCTGCTCTTCCAAAGTCACGACAAAGGGCCGTGCATCGAACCCAGGCTCTGGCGCGATCGTCATCGACTCGCCGACAGTGAGGGGAAAGTACGGATACGCTTTGATGCGTCCGTTTTCATAATTGAGGGTGAGCTGCACGACGGTACGCACTCGACTCCCCTGTGGGAGCGATGTGTCCGATGACGCTCCTACGGGCTGACCGAGGACGCTGAGGAAAGCGTGTGCGGTGTCCCTGAGTGGGGCTTGCGTGGCGATCCACAGCTTTTGTCCGTGCAACTCTTTCACCCAGCTCCCATTAAAGTACCTTCCCTTTCCCTCCCCACACCCGAGGCAGGCCGTCTCGGATGTGCCCACCACGACACGCGTACGATCATACGGTTCGATGTTTGAGTAGCGATTGCCCCATCGATTGGTGGGATCGCGACCGATCGCGACAGAGTAGTGTTTGGAGCGGTCGGATTTCTCTGGCTGCGGTGGGTTTGATTTTCCAGGGAGAAGCTTGCGCAACGGGGAAGTGATGGTGTTGGTATTGGTGGGAGGTGCATTGCGATAGCTGGAGCGTTCCTTTTCCCGCTTGGATAGCTCGGCGGATATGGCGCGCTGGTAGGAAACCTCGCGGGCTTGGATGAGCCACGAGGGGATGGTAGTGCTCATGTCTGATCTTGCTTGACTCGCTTGACCTTGGGGGTTTTATCTAGTACGGGTTCCCACGCACAGCTACTAGCTACAGCAAGCTACTAGTAGTGGAGTTCCAGTCAAATCCTGTCCAAGGCCATGTCAAGCGACTACGAGTCCCTCATCACATCCGACACGAAAATCAAGTCAGTGCCGAGTCTCGCTCGACTGGGCTCATCGACTGACATCACCAGAGTCAGCTCGATACTAGACAAGACAGTCGGTAAGAAGCACCTAACAGACGGGAACCCAGAGACATGCTGGACGTCTCAGCAGGTGGGATACAGCTTGAGAACGATCGCGATGGCTGATCAATCAATCAGGGTCTTCCGCAGTTCATCCAGCTTGTATTCCCCGAGGCTGTACTCCCACAGAGACTGGTGTTGACTTTTCAAGGAGGATTCGTTGGTATCCGATGCGTCCTAGAGGTTGCTGTATCATCTGTAGAACCTGTGTGGTCGACATGGACTCATATCCATCCAGAGGACGTCAATAGACGCCAGATATTTGACCTGCCTGGCGAGGGGAAAGATAAAATCCAGTGTATGAGGCTCGTCTTTCACAAGAGCTCAGACTTTTTCGGTAGAATCACCATTTACGAGCTCGATGTCCAAGGTACCCTGTAAACTATTCACTCGAGATGCAATCAACCAACTCCATTTCTTCAAGAGTGACATAATCTACGATTTACAAAGTGCTCATCTTGCCGTAACCTCCCTTACCATCATCAGACTCGACTAGCGCTCGGGGTAGGGTTGCTCCTCGTGGACGTGCTCGTTGCGGATTTCGAGGAAGGCACTGAGGCGGAGACCGACTGCATTGACGAGTGTGAGCTTTGCGCGCCGGGGGGGGTAGGGGTGGCTGGAACAGAAGGAACCGAGACGGGAAGCGTCGGTGTCGCCAACTGTCTGCGCATCCGGCTCAGGGTTGCCGACGGCGCATGGGGAGTGCTCAGTGACACGCTCGGCACGTTACTGGCGGTGCCCGTGGCCAAACCAACGCTCGCCGTCCGAGTCGTCGTCGTGGAGGATATCGTCGAGGACGGCGGGGAGAGAGGGGATGCTGCACCGGATGAGGAAGGAAGGGCTCTAGGATGCAAACTGGTGGCACCTTGCAGCACTTGCTCCACGACTTTCGTCACGTCCGCGGGTGACAACGGGGGACTCCCCAAGAGAGACGCAACGGTGTCCACGATCGAGGATAACAACGCTGTATGATGGCTCAGCTACTAAAGAGGTCATGGAATCAAATTACAAACCGGCAATGTCAGGGATATCCTGGCGGATCGCAAGCTGGTTGATACGGTCAGAGTCAACCGCTGGGGCACCATGAACACCGGGTGCGAGCGAGTGGGCGAGTGCAAGGAGAGCCAAAGAGACGAAAGAGAATCGCATGGTTGACGTGTACTCGGTCAGAACAAGGCGCAAGCAGGAGTAGGTTGATTGGTTTTTTATAGATATAGACGGATAGAGAGGACGAGGGAAGAGGGCGAGAACGAGGAAGGGGGGTGAGGAAACGACGCAGAGACGGACCTGCTTTTATAGTCGGGCGGGGGGGCGGCTGGCATTGCGATTGGAATGCGAGCTACGTCACTGAATACCAGCTAGATTGAAAATGGACCGCGTCTGCGTTCCATCTCCCACATTTCTTCGCCAAACGGCCGCCTGAGCCGTGAGCGAGTCTGAGACCGACACAACTCGGAGAGCGTCTGGCCCATGCACGACGACAGCAGACACCAGCCCAGACTGAAAACACTAGAAAGACGGTCAGTCTCAGCGAGAATGCGAGTGAAACTGGGTTACATGAGCACGACGAGCAGCAGCAGCAGCAGCACGACCGAGTGGTCCATTTGGAGTTCAAACGTTCAAGGCCGCCAGTTGGCAGTGACTTTCTCACCACGGTCTTGATGTGCCCATGAGTCATATGGAGAGACGCTCGCCCATCTCCCTCGTACAATCATGTCCTCGTCGGTGTCAGGCTCACAGGTACGCCCTTTCTCTCCTCTAACGGGTCTTACACACCAAAACCACGTCGCACAGCTGCGCGATCTATCCCGCGTGAATACGGAAGACGTCGAGAAGAAACCACGCCCAGAGCCTCTTTCTGACCCCTACACACTTCGTGTCGGGCTCAAAACGGATGAGGAACTCTCCCAGTTGCGCCGTCGTAAGAAGCATGGCAAGTCTCTCGAGTTGTATCACCGAAGGCAAAACAACGTACGGGTCCACTTATTCTATCGTCATTCAACCACCCACATCCTTGCTCCTGCAGCTCATCCATTCGCTCCTGAAATCGATGGAGGACCACAGCAAGGATGCCAAGCTTCAAGAAGAAGCCTCTCGTCTCTCGGTGGGCCTTCTTGCCTCGTCCACTCGTACATACCTCACCTTGCTCCCCAAAAAACTAGATCAAAATCGCTGTCTGGGCTAGTCTTGTCGCAAACTTCTGTCTTTGCGTCATTCAACGTGCGTCTTCGATCGATGCTTCATCTTCCTGGCGACGCACTAATCATCCCCGTAGTGTATGCTGCCATATCTTCCCTTTCGCTTGCCTTGATCGCCACCTCAATCGACGCCTGTTTCGACTTTGGAAGCAACCTCTTTCTGTATCTCATTAACAAGAAAGCGGCCAAGATGGACGTCAACAAATGGCCGGTAGGCGGCGCTCGTTTGGAGACCATCGGAAACATCATCTACGGTGAGATGCTTGCAGATCTTTTCCAAGCCCCTCGTCCTCACTTGGGTCCAAAGGTTCCCTGTTCGTTGCATCGCAAGCATCACCCATCTCTTGCACTAATGTTTACCCAGAATGTCCTCCGTCAACCTCGTGGTCGTTGTGGAGGGTGTTCGGGCGTTGTTGTCATCGCCTCCCAAGGATACCTTTAACCTTCCTTCCATTCTAGCAGTCGCTGCAGCTCTAGGTGATTAGAGTGTGTTGTTGACTCTCACAGAATCTGACTACTCGTTTCAATCGAATCACTCGTCAGGGGTCAAAATTTTGCTCTTCCTGTACTGCTATGCCCTTCGCTCCAAGTCCAGCCAGGTACATATCCTTTGGGAAGACCATCGAAATGACATATTCATCAATGGTTTCGGTATGCTGTTTGTTCACTGAATCGTGTCCAATTCCTATTTTGATGGTATCTAGGTATCCTCACAGCTGCTGGTGGCGGCAAATTGCGATGGTGGCTGGACCCTCTTGGTGGCCTGCTGGTAGGGTGTTACAGAGGTAACCTTGTATCGAATTGACAATTCTTTTCAGATCGCCACGGGGGTCATCATTGCATGGTTACGCACGATCTACGAGCAATTCGGCCTGTTGGCGGGAAGATCTGCACCAAACGAATTCATTCAGCTTGTCACTTACAAGGCCATGACATTCAGCACAGAGATTGACAAGGTTGATACAGTCCGTGCTTACCATAGTGGTCCGGTACGTTCTTCTTCCGCTACGATCTCCCCAGCTTGCGAATTCCGGCTTTGCAGGAGTATTTCGTCGAAGTCGACATAGTCATGAATGCTTCGACCCCACTATACAAGGCACACGACGTTTCTCAGCAACTCCAAGACAAGCTTGAAGATCTGCCAAATGTCGAACGAGCATTTGTCCACGTCGATCATGAAACCACACATGCACCTGTACGTCTGTCTCTTCTCCGTGTTCTGGACGATCCTCATGAGGGTGATTCAGGAACATCGCAAGAATGTGTGAATGCAGCTGTGTTCTCCATGTCTTGCAAATCTGGTTTTTTATATGGTACTGACCTCGTATTTGACAAATATCCCTGACGACGGAGTGGCATCAAGTAGACGTGGTGTTGAAATTATGCTGAATGATAATCATGTGTCTCTTATTTCATGAGGTACTACCTCTGGCTGCATGCTGGCGTGGTTATAGCGGGATCCTCGAGGAGTAGTGCATAGAATGGATCTTTGTCGTAGTTGAGCGGCTGACGACTTGAACGTGACAAAACAAGCAAGCCTACGACGACAAGGGGTTGAAGTGACCAGCCTCGGCCACGAGTACAACTTGAACCTGTGCCCTCTCTTTCTTCTCTTCCTCGACGTCCAGCGCCCATTCCCTGCGGTTACCCTGATACCCTTTACATTGGCGCTTCGACTACATCGATTCATCACGCGACTTGTCCTTCAACCCTGCTCAGGCACATTAGAACATGGTGAGCAAGACCCTGCGAGCTTCCTGCATCCAGTGGTGTCTCAATCAGATCGTTCCAGGAAACCAAACATCAAGACCCGGAGGAATTCTACGTCAAACAAGACAGGATCGGTACAATCACATCATCCCTTGCAGCGGCAGACGTCTCACGCACTCTCCAGGAAAGGGTTCCTTTGGAGAGGTTTTCAAAGGGTACGTCTCCTCGTTGACTTCTCCTCGTCTCTCGCTCCATACCCACCCTCTAGGTACGACAAGAGGACCCAGAAAACCGTCGCCATCAAGATCATTGACCTTGAGAGCGCAGAAGACGAGATTGAGGACATTCAGCAGGAGATACAGATTTTGTCGCAGTTGGACTCTCCCCACGTAACCAAGTTCGTTCGATCATGTTTTTTTTTTGTTGTCGCTTGTGTGCGGATTGGATGAGATTGACATACGACACTTGTTGATGCAAGATACCATGGTTCATTCCTCAAGGCAACCCACCTCTGGATAGTCATGGAGTATGTTCTTACTGCCGTGATTCTTGTTTCTTGACTCACGATGGTGTGTAGGTATTGTTCAGGTGGCTCATGCTCTGATCTGGTGCGATCACAGTGTGGATGAAAAGTGGTTGCTGAGCATGTGACTAGATGAAACCTGGCGTGTTCAGAGAAGAGTATATTGCTATCATCGTACGCGAGCTTCTTCGTGGATTGGATTACCTTCATACAGAAGGAAAGCTTCATCGCGACATCAAAGGTACTTTACACCACCGACCGGAAGTACAGTATCTGACCATGTCTTCCGTCGCAGCTGCCAACATCCTCCTGTCTGCGACGGGCGATGTCAAGCTGGCAGATTTTGGTGTGTCGGGGCAGCTTTCTGGGACTCTGTCCGCCAAGAAGAATACCTTTGTGGGTACTCCATACTGGATGTCGCCCGAGGTCATCAAACAGAGTGGATACGATCACAAAGCGGATATTTGGAGTCTCGGGATCACTGCCATCGAGCTTGCAAAAGGCGAACCACCCTATGCAGAACTACACCCCATGAAAGTGCGTGGCGACGACGCATCGAATGAACGGAACGCTGACTGTCCTTGCTAGGTTCTTTTCCTTATTCCAAAGAACTCTCCGCCACAGCTGGACAGTCATTTTTCCAAACCGTTTAGAGATTTCGTGGCGTATTGTCTACAACGAGATCCGCGCGATGTACGTATCCTTGTCCACTTCGCGCCTTCTCTTTCATATCGTGTCCTTGTGTAACCTGGGGTTCAACAGCGTCCAACAGCTCGCGAACTCCTCAAACACAAGTTTGTGCGGATGGCCAAGAAGACCAATTACCTCACAGAACTCATCGAGCGTCACGAGCGGTGGAAAGCCGAAGGAGGAGACCGACTCGAAGAAGAAGAACAAGCCGTAGCTCAGGATATGTACATAGTATTCATCACCAATCTTGCCATCTCACGCTCACGTTTCACGGTACAGACCCACTAGCAACGACCCCGAAGATCTATGGGACTTTGGTACCGTCCGACACGCTGGACGAACGCTCGGGCGTGCCAACAGCTCGATCAAACTCTCCGGGCCGCCTCTGACGTGGGAGATGAACGGCTCAGGACGCGCAGACACCTCAACACCCACCTCCTCCTCCGTCTCGAGCAAGCGCGCCTCGAGCGCGTCGACCAAGAACGACCTGCCACCGCTCCCGTCGTCATCGCCCAAGTCGGCGCGTGCACCCAGCATGTACGAGCAGGCAACCGTCAGACATATGCCCAGTGGCGGTGCGCTCTCCAGTTCCGGGAACGGCCAGGAGACTAGGCACGAGCGGGTGCCGTCGGACGAAGACAAGTACGGGGACCAATACGGTAGTACATACCCCAGGGGTGCGAGCGTCGTCGAGCACAAGCGGGACGTGGACGACGATGACGAGTTGCCTGATACCACCATGCTGGATTCGGTCATTTTACCCGCCATCGCTTCGGTGAGTGTTTTCCCGAGCCTGTGACTTTTGGCGGGCGAGCTCATGCTCTCTTGCCACAGTTATTCCCTCGTGTCTCGACACAGGAGGCACGGGTGGCACTCAGCGCGCTGCAACGCGCATTCACGGAAGCAGAACGCATTATACCCGGTGTTACGCTGGAGCTCGTCAACGAGATCGTCGACTCTGTGGAACGGGTCGAAGACGATCAACAATGAAACAAAAGGAGCGTAAAAGCGTCATCACATCAGAAATATTTCAGCTTTGTGCTTGCTTTTTTTTTCATTGCTCTTTTCTTCCCCTCCCACATTCCACGCATAACACTTTGGACGCTTTCCAATGAACATTAATCTACGTACGAGCGAGCGCAAAGCAGTATTATAACAGTGCCAGGCGCGCCCGTCTCGATTGTATCTTCATATCAACCAGGGATTGCCAAGAGGCGTGTGTAGGATCTGTATAAGAACCTATGGCATCGTGTGGAAACCGCCTGGATCGACTCTTTTTTTCTTGGTCGATGAAGAACCCTTCTTCTTTGCCTATGTGACCATGACCGTCCTGCATATATGGTGGTCCCGTAAGCTCGACCACCTATAACCCAAGCCTCGGGATTCGTCAGTCGCTGAAAGGAATCGTTGATGTTTGTCGTGGCTGGCATGCACCTATGGGTAAATTGCATGTCATGATCATCCCTGGCAACGTCTCTTTCCAAGCTCGTCACCAAGTCATGCTTCTCTGCACCATGCACCATGCACAAGCACAAGCACAAGCACAAGCATAGCACCTTCTATTCAACAGTTCTGGAATCGAAGGAGCAATGCTTGAACTACATGGTAAATCCCACACCTATGGTTGATGTAGTACTGAGAGAAAAAATTTAATAAAAAATTTATGCCACTGCTTACATAACAACTATACAGTACCTAGTCTATGGAAGGTGAGGAATTCGAAGTGTGATGGAGAGTATCGTGCTATGTAGACGGATGGATTCCAGGTTTGTTAGTAGCAATTACGCAGATGAACTGTGCATTGAGTATTGAGGAAATGTGATGAGCAACATAACAGGTAGGTCATTCCAAGTGTCTACTCAATTGTATAGTGACGTCCCTTGGTCTTCATACTGCCCTGGATGGCTTCTGGCGTGGGCACGATGCTTACCATCCTCGCCTCACAACTCCATCCGTCAATGCTTCCAATGCCTCCCTTGCCTCACTCGCTGGGAGTACTCTGAGGACTTCTCTTGCCTTTTCAGCATGTGCTTGTGCGAGTTCCCATGTGCGCTGGACACCAGACGACGCATGAATCAGAGACAGAGCCTATTTGAATGTGTGAGAATGTCATCGTCAAAGGGCGAAAAATAAAGGGTAGTAGTGTAAGACACTCACCTGTTCAATGTCCCCATCATGCTTGAACCCACGAACAATCAAGGGCTCCAACTCGGGATGTTCCTCAGAAGCGTACAGCACTGGACCGGTTGCGATGCCTAGATGAAGATCTCCCCCTAAAGGCTTGCCAAGCGACGCTGAGGACGAGAAATCAGGAATATCATTGACAAGCTGGGAATGCGTCAGCTCGGATCGTTTCCAAAGGATAGACATCCCACATGACACGCGATGCCGACATTCAGGCCATAGGCATATGCGACCTCCTTCCAGATCTCACCCTCTTTGCAACCGCCAAGAACGACTGCAGCCCGGGCACCTTTGGCCATCAGCGACGCGGTCTTAAGATACGTCCTCTCAAGGTATGTACACCACCTATCCGAACAAGGCATTTCCGCGTGCAAGGGTTCTGCATGTAGACTTGCCAAATCGACATCACCAGACATGGACGGATGCAAAGAGGACAGCAGATTGACATGTGTGTCGGCGTCCGTCCCTCTCATCTGCAAAACCTCACCTCCTACCAAGCTGACGAGCGCGGTGGAAATCAACTCGACGACTTCATTGTCTCCGAGTTGTGAAAGAGCCGCGATGATTCTGCCGAGTAAAAAGTCACCACCAAGGACGGCAAGTTTGTTGTCAAAGGAAACTGGCGTGGAGGATGCCCCGCCTCGGAGGTCAGATTTGTCGCTGACGTCGTCGTGCATGAGGGATGCTATATGCATCATTTCAACTATCTGAGCGAGACGTAGTTGAGTGTGGAGGAGTGTGTGTGCTAGGTGTGGTGTCGAGACCGCGGACTCGGCACAGAGTGAAGGTGGTGGTGAGGGGAAGGTGTGAGTTGGGGGAAGACGGAGGTCAAAGGGGGATTGGAATGATGCAGTGTAATCTGGCATGGAGGGGTTATGGTCGTTGAGTACGTCTGGACGCGAGAGGGGAGCATCGAGTTGCTCGGTACTGAGACGGGAGCGTTCTGCAAACCAAAGCTTAAGGGGAAAATGGGAGCCGAGGCCATTCGTGGCACGGGAAAAGAGGAGGACGAGGAGGGAACGGAGCTGTTTTGAGGGGTGGTGAAAGCAATATGAGGCAATAGGCTCGGAAAGGGACGAGTCGGATGAACCGAGCAGGCTGAGTAACGACGAGCGGATATGGGTGATCTCTGCCTTGAGCAAAGCATACGGGTCGACCTTGTTCGCGGACGCGAGGGGCTGGGAATGCGTGTGGGGCGACGATGCGGACGAATAGGGTGTTGCAAAGACGCTTGCAGAGTCGCGACGTGCATGTCGTGCCAGCTGTGGAGATGCGAATGCGGGACGAGACAAATGCACCACTAACGTTGCCCTTGACCACATCAATGTCGTCCTCGTCGAAGTTTTTTTCTCAGACCCGATGCGACGTTTTCGTCGGGTGGTTGCATTTATCTATTCCACTGTGAGTAGACAGCATTTACGGAATGACCTCGAAAGACTTACGCTACTAGAAGACAGTCACTGCGTGGTCATTACGATTGTTTCGGCATTTGCTGCACAAGGCCTGCTACAAGTCTACAATACTAACCTTTTTCGATGCGGACTTCTCGCCTCGTGTCAGGGACACGCACTGGGGTACTTGGAGCGGAAGAAAGACGAGTGCCAATGATGTTTGGCTGATCCCGAATAACAATGTTCGACCCTGAGTGAAGGGTCTCACCAAGCACGTGCCCAAAAGACTTACCAACATCCCAGCTACCACTGGCGACGATATTGACCGTTCCTGGTTTCCTACAGAGAACCTCTACGGGGTCAGTGTGTCCTTCCAAGCTTGCGATGAACGGTTTTGCGAACATCCTGTCCATTTTGGCGGCATTTAGGGTTATCGGCTCCAGGCTAGGATCGCGTAGATTCGTGAAGAAGCATCCGCCAATGGGTCCCAGGAAGCCTCAGTTGCGTACTTAACGACTGCTAGATTGCTGTTCACTTCAGCTGCTCTACAGATCGGGTCTCTGATCCACTTACAGAGTGCATATCTGTCACCTCATCGTTTTCCTCATAACCTAAGTTTTTGCTTTCCACAAGGCCACGGCCCGGATCAGCGGAATGGTTTTGGTCTTGACTAGTCTGGACATCCGGCTACAGTCGGTTAGTAGCTAACCGTCCACCTGTTCGGCGGGGTTTTCCAAGCCCATATTTTTTGTGGAGGAACAGACTCTGCAAAGCAGAAGCCAGCATCGGTGTTCGCTTAATAGTAGGGCATCGGCCTGTATGCGGCCGTAGCACCCTTGTAAGGAGCTAACTCGGAAAGGAGCTAACTCGGAAGACTCTGCGAGAGACCATTACATAATTGTGAGCACGGTTCAGATTATTCGCACGAAGTCGTTCTTTCCGTCACCTTGGACTCGTTCCATGAACTTTGCTACAGCACTTTGAAGCCCGCGTGACAACTGGCCCAACAATGTCTACACCGCAGTCCGTGGTGAGGTGCTTGACCCCACGCAAGTCGCATCACCGTCATCCCCCCGAACGCGATCCAGCAGTCTTATATTCGGCAGCCATTACAACACCGGAATGATAACAGGGTACTACATACAAACTCCAGTTCAAGTGGACAGTTTACGGGCACACGGGATAGTTAGTACCCCATCAAGAAACGGTCCCTGATGGCGGTACTAAAGTTTGTGTCATCTGCATCAGACTATCCCCGATAGTTCTTGTTGGCACATGGGGACTCCCACGTTCGACGGTGAAAGGGTCAGCTTGACCGAACATGCTGACGGAGCAGAGGCAGTAGATTACTCAGTCCAAGGATCGGTTGATTATGGCCGTGGCCTTTTGCTGCATAAAGGCTCAGATGACTCGGAGTAGAGGCGAGACATCCCACAATGTTACCGTTGGTCCTCTATGACATCCTCTCCAAGCTCCCTGGAAACAGTTGGTCAGCCAACCCTGCAAAGCCAAGGTGCGCGCCCACTATCATCTGTAGGCGTCGTGTCCATTCACTGAACATTGCAGATTCGTCTTGAGCTACAAGAAGCTTCCGTTCGACACTGTCTTTGTCGAGTACTGTGACATTGCAGCAAAGATGAAAGAGATTGGCGCGTCACCAAACAAGCGTGATGGGAGCGTAGTGTATACCTTGCCTGTGCTCAGTGATCCCAACACCGGCGCTCTCATCACCGATTCCTGGGCGATTGCGGTGTATCTCGACGAGACCTACCCGGAGAAATCTATCTTCCCCAAGGGCACCAGGGGCCTAATCAGGTCCTTTGAATCCGCAATGGACGCGCTGCTAAGAGCTTCTTTGGAATTTAGTCTCCTACGCTCGTCACAGATCCTGAATGAGCGCGGTCAGAAGTTCTTCATCAATGTCAGGGAAGCGTTCTTTGGAGAAAAGGTTGACGAGTGGTCGCCCGAAGGGCCAAAGCGCGATGCTCAGTGGGAAGCTCTCGAGAAAAAATATTTCGGTTCCGCAAAGATATGGTACGAGGAGATTGAGGGCAAATGGGTTATGGGGGACACCTTCTCCTATGCAGATATTATCTTTGCAGCTCATTCTTTTTGGCTCAAGAAGGTGTACCGGGACGACGAATGGAAGAGGATTGCTTCCTTGCACGATGGGAAGTGGGAGAAATTGCTTGCGGAGGCGGAGAAAGAGTGCAACCTTGCCTAAACGTTGATCAGGCTTGTCAGTTCCATGAATGTATAATTGACCAACCTTGCACAACCTCTTTTTAGACGGGCTGGTCACCAGACTAAGGTATTAGAGTCATTATCCATGGGCTGTGTTCTTGTTTTCTCAAGTCGATATCGTGAACACGACCGTGAACAGTTTAACGACTCTGTCTCAAACACAACGTCGTGGTGCGTTTGGGTCTATATTTTTACTCAACAACATCTCCTATTTCTATTCTCGCCGCCAAGCCCACTGCAGATGCACTCACGTCAGCTTTTCGGACTGCAAAAGCAGGTTACTTTGACGCCAACTTTTCTCCTTTGATGCAAGCGTTGAGCGAAGACCGCGAAAAGGGAAAAACAGGCAGTAACGCGTAGAAAGCAGCCACTAAGGAAAGTTTACGCGCTTTTTTGACCTTTTGGAAGAGTGACTTGAGGACAGGCATCGGATAGCGAAGGTGTTGGAGGAAGGCGATCGCGGAGGAGGCTGTTAAGCTCGTCGTGCCAAGTTTGCAGAGGTTCATTCAGAAGCAGAGAGATAAAGAATTCAGCAAAAGTACACCCTTTTTTTGTTCTTCTAGTGGGATTCGCTAACGTTCCTTTCGTTCTGCGACAGACTCACAAAAGTATGAGTATGGGCGCCTGAGGTAGACTTGTTGATACTGATATGTTTGGATTCCAGATATCAAGCTGTCATCAGAAGAAGTGGAGACTCAAATACGGCTTTCGGCAAGTAACTATTCATGATACTGAGAATCCAACGTCATATTCCCCAATTGCTACGAAGGACTCGCTAAGTTATATGAGTGATACAGCTAATGGCTCACAAACCGAACAGTAAAGACATATGAAAGACCATTCAGTACGTACGTTTACACAGTCATAGTGAAGCTTTAAAGACCGTTTTAATTCTAGTAGTCATCGAGATCTCAATAATCGCACTGGCCGCAATACCCGCATTCCTTGTCGCAGGCGGTGAAATCCTTCTCGCTCTCTGAATCATAACGATCGTAATACAACAGCACTCGGCCACAGCTTTGAACTTCCTAAATATGTGACAAAGTTCCTCGGCATACTCCCCTATCCATCTCGGCGACGGAAGACGTTGCATAGTCTCCGATGCCCCTATGTCATCGAGATCATCGACCCGAACGATGACGAGCACGTCTGGCATGAGACATTGGAGAAAGTTGAAGATATCCTGCAACGGGAATCCCACGCCGACGTAGAGGTATACATGGGCGTAGCGATCTGATGTGGAACTTCCCGTCCACGTCTCCGCGTTTCGAAAAGAGCTGATCTTTCAAACATTGTCTTCCACTGTGGGATGAGACTAGGTTCGAACCAGGCACTGGCAGTGCGCGGGAGACGCAACTCGACCCGGCTTCGTTGAGCGAGCAAGCTTCTATATTCTGGCCCGAAACCGTGTGTAGCTCAAGAACGCCAGCAAAATATCGATGACCCTCTTTGTCAAGGAGAGAGTGCCTAGGCGTCCGTTTCGTGCTGCTCCCAGCCTAGTTGTACCAGCTGCTCAACTCTTTTGAGCAGAAATGCATGTGCACGCGTGTACGTCACGTCGAGTTGTTTGTCGATCAAGAGAAGCGGTGGCCTTGCAGGGGATGGCTTTAGTGCTGCTTTGGCTACCATCTTCCGAGTCGTTCAAGAATATCACGTACGGTCCTTCCCCGCCCATTTGAGTGAAATTGGACTGGTGAAGGATGGCGCAGTGAAGATGGGACTTAGGCGTTTAGATATCATTTCGCCCTTAATAGGAACCTGGATCCAGCCAAGGAACGACCATCTCCCTTCGATGATTGGTCTGGAGAATAGGTACGGTTCGGAGTCAAACACTTTCCTCGCTTCAAGGGACCACGATCATCTCAACATAGAAAATGGACCGTGACCCTGTGGAATTATCGAATATGGGGTATTGTAGTGTTAAGCGTAGCCATGAATCAGATTCGCGATACATACGTGAACGACACCACGATTACATGCTGAGCCATACACAGAATCTTTGGACTGTACCAATGTTGAAATGCACGATACAAGGTCGTCCATGGTAATCAATCAGCTCCCCAGAAAACTTAAACGACCCTCCTAATCATGATCCGAGCGGTATGGTTGGCCGAAATCGAACTACAAATCTGCAGATTTTGTGGACGCTGAGTCGCGTTTTGCTCCAGTTTGACATCGTACGATATGATGAAATGAACTAGCATGGTATTGAGCATGCTCGCGGCGAAAAACCGAGCGGGACTATGGAAAACACACGCGTTGATACTTTGTGTTCAGGCAGCAAAGGGGAGCTTCTCACCATGCATGGCTGCCGTATCTGAATACCAAAAAGTCGGAACTCGTGACGGGAAACTGGCGTTTCGCATCATCACTGTCTTTGGTACGCATGTTGGCAAAACGGAAGGGATCAAAAAACCCCGCGCTGTCGTAGGCTTCATTGTCGAAATGCGTAGGGTGGCCATCGCAACGAAGGCTCCTTTTGGTATGATGGCGCCGTCTGGAAAGGTAACGTCCTTTCGAACATGTTCACTGGTAACAAAAACCAGTGATTTGCGCCGCGAAACAATGTGTACCATACTCACCAAGACCAATTCCATGCATCCGTTACGTCTCTTTCATAGAGCTGTTGATTGTGTACATCTT
The DNA here is from genome assembly GCA_038093095.1 of Boletus insuetus. Lineage (NCBI taxonomy): Eukaryota > Fungi > Basidiomycota > Agaricomycetes > Boletales > Boletaceae > Boletus > Boletus insuetus. The sequence continues at coordinate 19,727 of JBBPRQ010000251.1, forward strand.
CGCGACTGAGACCTTCGACCAGCCTCCTCCTTGATAATTGGCTCCACTTCGTCACGAAGATCTCGGACGAACTGAGGATTGGCTGCCAGGTTGTAAAGTGCTAGAGTAAAACTCTAAAGAAAATTGCTGTTAGGCATTGTAACCTTACGCTCGCGCTACAACCTAGTACGTTCGAAGCAGCAATGTTGGTGGCCAAAATACGTGAAGTTATGTTGTTCACGTGGCGTTGAAAATGTTCTGGTCCTTCCACTAACCACTGTAAAAGATCATTCTGCCAAAATATGGAGGTGAGTTGTCTGCACATCGACAAGGAGTTCTGCTCACGGGCTGATCAGCCTTCGTCATACCATACTCATCAAGCTGTTGCCGTCGGAATTCGACAATCAGAGCAAGGTGCTTTACAGCACACCTGGTGCTTGCGGAAATATTGGTCATGCAACAAGCCTGATGAAGAGTCAGGGGCTGGATCAAGATAGGCAAGTAAATATAAACTTGCGGTGCTATGAACTTTGGGAAAAGGCTGATTATGGTCGCCCCTCAGGTCTCGGTATGGTGGTACCATTGGAGCGCGCGCACAGACAAGACGGATGAGGTACTGGCCGGCAGCAGCGCCATGTTGTTCATCGATTGATACAGCCCCGTTGGGGTAAACAGACGTAATCATTTCCCACGGCGAGGATGGACTTAGGGGCTTGGATTGTTCCATCACCATCATGCCACCTACCACAACCCACAGTGCACAGGAGGCCACACAATATGCCTTTGTCACATCACTTGTCATTGTCCCAGTTCTCCAGGGTATTATAGTCCTTTGGGCTGGCCTTCCCCTTCACCCTCACAGAGAGCACCTAACAGAATTACTCAGTTGTTGGGTGGGGTTCACAGCAACCATATGAATTCTTTTCTTGCTGGGTACCTTGTCAGCATACAAAGCTGGCAGCTATGTCTCAACTTGTCGTGCAATCCTTGTTGTGTTCATCATGGCAGAGCCTTTCATTGCTTACTGTATCTGGGGTGATCAATACTGTATGTTGAACAATTTTATCTCTTACAGTTATATACTGATCTTGCTGAGCAGTAACAGCCATTAGGAACTCTAATGCTGTGTCTCTTGTAGTTCATGTGGTATACCTTCTCATGTCCCAGAGAACTTTTCTGCTTGCATTTAATGCACTTTATGATGCACTGACATCAAATGCAGCAATCAACAGTAGGTGTCCCTCAACTAACACTATGACATCATCTCATGTTCTCAGGCACAGGCAGAGAACAAGTCAACAGAGAGGGGTGAAAGTCCCTTTTGTGGGCTGGAGTTGGAATGAGCCTGATTATCTTGCATTCTGATGAGGTGAATAATAGGAGGTCATTGTAAGCCTAATTGTGAGAATAGTCATGTGACCTGTAAACAGTAGTATGTAAGACTGTCTGAAACTGAAATGATTCAAATAACTTGAATACTTCTTGACCTCATACCACTATATTCTTTCTACTCCATAATGGAGCATCATAGCATTACTGAAGAGCCCATCACTTGCCTTCACTCTCTTCCACACACTAGGATGCTGTAAGTTTCACTCCTGGACCTGAGCAGGTCACTTATGGTACATTCAAATGGCCTCATAGAAAGCAGCCAGCACTTTGTCAAGTTTTCCATAATCCTCGAAGGGCTAAGGATTCACACATTTGGGAGTCAAACAGTGGCTTGAGGTGCCTAAACACTTACTGGTGTGTCATTTTCTCTGTCCTCTGTCACCTTCTGTGTTTGTGAGACAAGTTCATCTCAGATGTTGAATTTAGAGCCAGGAATGCAAGGGTCACTGTCAGATTGAACAGCATCCTGTCACTCCTGTAGGGGTGCTCAGACTGCTTTATGATCCATGTGGAAATCTACTGTCAATGAGGAACTCTCTGCACCCATCAGAGGCACACAACACCAACACACCTTTGGGTGTGAGCAACAGCAGTGTGTATGGAAGGCGGGGAAGTGGATAACGTCCAGTTAACGAGTGCAAGCAAGGTAATTTCGATCATGTGCATGTAATACGTGCTGTGAATCGAGTCTCTAAGTCAAAACTTTGAATGCGATAAGCGACATAGCAGGTTGTTCCGAATGTCTAGTTGCATAGTGTCCGAGCATCTTGGTCTCATGCTGCCTTGGATGGCCTCTAGCGTGGGCACGATGCTTACCATCCTCGCCTCACAACACCATCCGTCAATGCTTCTAATGCCTCCCTTGCCTCACTCGCAGGAAGTACTTCAAGTACTTCCCTCGCCTTTTCTGCATATGCTTGTGCGAGTCCCCGTGTGCGCTGAACACCAGACGACGCATGAATAAGAGACATGGCCTATCCGAGTGTGGGAATGTCATTGGCAGAGGGACAAAAAAAGTAGCGCTGTCAAATGCTCACCCGTTCGACGTCCCCATCATGCTTGAATCCACGAGCGATCAAGGGTTCCAACTCGGGATACTCTTCAGCAGCATACAGCACTGGACCGGTCGCAATACCTAAACGAAGATCAGCCCCTGAGCCTGGCTTGCCAAGCGCTGCCGAGGACGAGAAATCTAGGATATCATCGACAAGCTGGGAACCCGTCAGAACAAGTCGCTTCCAAACGATGAACGACCCACTTGGAAAGCGATGCCGACATTTCGCCCATAAGCATACGCGGCCTCCTTCCAGACCTCACCCTCTCTGCAACCACCGAGAACGACAGCCGCCCGGGTACCCTTGGCCATCAGCGACGCAGTCTTGAGATACGTCTTCTTGAGGTATGTACACCATCTATCCGAACAAGGCACTTCCGCGTGCAAAGGTTCTGCATGAAGACTTGCCAAATCGACTTCACTCGACGCGGACGAACGTGAAGAGGACGTTTGTTCGACGTTTGTTCTAGCACTCGTCCCTTTCATCTGCAAAATCTCGCCCTCGACCAAATTGGCGATCACACTGGAAATCAACTCGACGGCTTCATTGTCTCCAAGCCGAGCGAGAGCTGCACTGGCTCTACCGAGCAAAAAGTCACCCCCGAGAACGGCCGACTTGTTACCAAAGGCAGCTGGTGCGGACGGTGCACCGCGTCGAAGGTCAGACCCGTCAATGACATCGTCATGAAGCAGGGATGCTACGTGAATCATTTCAACTATTTGCGCGAGACGTAGCTGAGCGGGGAGGAGCGTGTGCGCTAGCTGGGCTAACGAGACTGCGGACTCGGCGTAGAGTGAAGGGGGTGGTGAGGGGAAGGTACGCGTTGGAGGAGGACGGAGGTCAAAGGGTGATTGAAACGATGCCGTATGGTCTGGCATGGAGGGGTTATAGTCGTTGAGTACGTCTGGACGCGAGAGGGGTGCGTCGAGCTGCTCGGCACTGAGACGGGAGTGTTCTGCAAGCCAAAGTTTGAGTGGAAAATGGGAGCCGAGGCCATTCGTAGCGCGGGAGAAGAGGAGGACGAGGAGGGGACGAAGCTGTTTCGAGGGGTGGTGGAAGTAGTAGGAAGCAATATCGGAGAGGGTCGGGTTGGATGAGTCAAGCAGGTTAAGCAGCGACGAGCGGATGTGGGTGATCTCCGCCTTGAGCAAGGCGTGTGGGTCGACCTTGTTCGCGGACGCGAGCGGCGAGGAACGCGCATGCGATGACGACGCGGACGGCTGGGGCGTTGCAAAGGCGCTCACGGACTGACGACGCGCATGTCGCGCGAGGTGTGGAGATGCAAATGCATGACGAGACAGACGCACCGTCGACGTTGCCCTCGACCACGTCGTCATCGTCATCGTCGTTTACAGTAAACGTTTTTTTTCGAATGGTCAACGCGACAGCTTTTTTTTTCCCGCGGATGGCATTTTAATCTACATTGTAACAGACATTTACCGGTTAAACCCCCGTCCAGGCGACGTCGCCGTGCTACGTGTCCGGCTCTTGCCCCCATTTACCGCCATCGTACTCATCGTCCCACGATGCTTGTTCACAGACGGCGCCAGATACGTTGTCAGCTTGCGTGCCTGTAACATCGCTTAGTTTGGGGCACTCAAACACAGTTGCAACGTGCCTTGATGCGCATCGCATCCCAGTCGGCCTCTAGCGTCCCGTTCACCGCAAGCAACAACAGCGGATCCGTATCTTGCACAAACACCCCCCCATCCTCGACGGCGAGCACGAGAATCCGCCCGAGCTGTGACGTGAAGTAGTCGTACAGTACCTTGGCAATATAGGTCAGATCACCTAAACTTACCTCGCTCTCGACCATCCCTTCTTCTTCGTCCCTCGTCTCGGCCCACACTTCTGCGCCGAGCCCCGCTATAATTCGAATATCATCCTTGGACTTTTGCCGTGCAGGTCCTGGAGATGTCTCTATAATGGCAACACTGCCAGGTTTGGAGTCCTGTGGCGCGCTGGTGCTTGATGCATGCGACCCGAGAGAGCCCGGGCTGGACGGCGTTCCACTGGCTGCTGAAACAATGACGGAGCTGCTCGGACTGCTCTGCGATTCGTGTGTAAATGTTGCTGCTGAGGAACTCTCTGCGCTCGTCTGAGAGGCATACGACACCAGTGCGCCTTCGGGTGTGAGCAACAGCGCGGTGTGTATGGAAGGTGGGGAGAGCAATTGGGAGAGATATGTGTGCAGAGCGGGGAGAACAAGCATCGTGCTGTGTAGTTGGCTGGCTCTAAGGGCTTGTTACTAAAGATAAAATTCAGCTCAATCGAGAGTGGCGTGACGAGGAGATATCATCATGGAGAACACCATACATTCTTTTCGTCTCCCAGCTCAAGCCAGGTAGACAAAAGTGCTACGGAAACAAGTAATAACGCCAACACAGTGACACCGAAGTTAAAGGAAATAAAAATTAAGAGAAAAAAGAGGGCATATTTTGCAATGTCGTGAATTGTTAGCACACCCTCCTCGCAGCGGAATGTAATGTCAAGAATGATGAATGGCAAATTTCGGATCCGATAGGGTCGATCACGAAACACCATCCCGTGTCCTCCACCCACTAAACCAACCTTGCACCTCTCCACTTCCCTCGTCTGCTCAGATTTTCGGAAGATAGAAGAAATGTCTACTTGCGCTTCTTGACAGTGCTCTCATCTTTTTTCTCACCACCTGCAGGAGCAACAGGACCCTTCTCCTCCTTCTTGTCGTCTGCCGTAGGTGCATCTGTCTTCTTCGAGCTTGCTTTGGGGATGGGCTTCTGGCCAGCGCCAACCAAGCCAAACAAAGCGCCCAACAAGCCAAAGAGCGTAACAATAACTCCGAGCAATCCAGCAGCAGTCTCGGGATGGGAGGTGATGGCATCGACAGGGTTCTCACGGGCGTCGTCGAGGAACACACCAATCTTGGCACGCACAAATCCAGCAGGGTCAACAGCGAACTCTGGAATCTCCACGGGTGCTTCAATGTCGGGGGTCTCCTTTGCAGCCTCTTCAAGGGAATGCTTGACACCCCATGTTTCGGTACGCAGAGTTACAGCATCCTCAGCGGAGTGTCCCACGTAGATGTTGTCGAAGAGGATATCCTCAGTCATGGTCCACAACTCAATACCGACACCACCCTATACATAAAGACATCGTAAGCTCGATATTGCAAAACAGGGCCGTGAAAAAAACGCACAATCTTGTTGAGATGCTTGACCGGCTCGAGATCCTCGAAATAACCGGGGTTAGAGATCTTGCGGGGTGCCCATTCGCCTTTGTACTCCGGGTTGTCAATCATGGGCGCGTACCACTTGCCCTTGTATTTAGGGTTGGCCTTGAAGGGGCTGTAAAGATGATTTTAGTCTCAATATTGGGCAGACATATAAGCTGCGTACCGTTTCCACTCACCACAACCGGGTGCTGCATCACACGCAGGGTTGCGGACAGTAGGCGGGATCCAATCACCATCCTCCTCGTCATCCCATTCCTCGGGCTTTTCAGCATCTGAAGAAATGTTAATCTCATTCCCAGTCGCACACGTGGTAGAATCTCACCAGGGTCAGGGATACTTTCGGGTTCGTCATCAAGCCAACCTTCGGGCTTGACGGCATCCTCATCTGGAATGTCATAGGGCTCGCTCTCGTCCCAGTCATCAGGCTACATATTCAAGAGTAAATTTAACAACACGCATAATAGATAGAGCAAAAATCGCGTTTACCTTGACAGCATCTGGGTCAGGAATCTGCTTGGTGTCAACCCAGTCCGAAGGCTTCACATCCTCTGGATCATCAATCTCCTGGGGAGGGTTGACAGCGGGCGTGAAGTCCTCGAGAAGGTTGCCCGAGTTTTCTACTTTGCCGTTGAACTGAACCTCGTACGTATTGTCGGGGCTGTATTTTAGTGGTCAACAGCACGATCACGACACCTTCGAGAACCGACTCACTTGATAACGAGAGTGTAGACGTTGGTGTCCTTGCCAAAGGCTGGCTTGGGAGGGACGGTCAAGTGCTTCTCTTCGTATTCAGCCGTGACAGGGTTCTTATGGCGGAAGATGAAGTGGAGCTACATCATGACACACACGTCAACACACTTGTCAAGCATTGAGACTCAACTACCCACCTTGTTACCCGGGCAGGTCAAGTCGGGACCAAACATGACAACCCAAGGGGTCGTGTCCGAAAATTCTTTGCCACTCGTCTGGAAGCCATCCTCGAGCAACTTGATGTAACCACCACCGCAGTTTCCACCCTTCTGGTACTGCACCTCATACTGAACTACGAGGGGCTTATTCTTGAAGTCGACAGGAGCTGCAAAGGGGGCAGAGATAGCATGGTGCGCGGCCTTGGACTTGGCGACGAGACCCTTCTTGCCAACGATAAGAGGCTTTTCGGGGTCCTCGACCTTCCACTCGCCGACGTATGAGAAGGTCTCGCCGCCGACGGGGGTCTTTTTGGTGGCCTCGGAAGGTGTCCAACGTTCGGACCAATCATCAGTGAATTGTTCGATGAACGGGGCGGTGATTTCCGTCGCCTAAAAGGAAGGTGAATGTGTATTCGCGAATGATCGAGACACGTATGCATATGCACGACGCGAGTGGGTGAACACACACCTTGAAGACAGGGTGGTCATCTGCAGCATTCACGCCAGCTGCGGCAGCGACAAGAACAACAGAGAGCGCTACGCTTCGCATCGCGATAATACGAAGGACCGAGTAGAATAGAACAGAGAAAACAGTTGCGCAAACGAGCGGGGAGACAAGTGTTGGTAAAAGGCAAAGTGACAGTCCACGCTCTAAATGCTGCCCGGTTAGCAACGCCACGTATACTCTCCCACGCATCGCACCAGCAAGTGCCACGTCGTTCGTTTCTCATGACATATGGCTACGCTAGTTACACACTACATACATTCAAATCCCCTACCCAAGCAAATCTGCGTGTCCCGAAGCTGATAGTGCGAGCTACAATTGTCAATGAACACATGTACCCAGCATAGCACCCAGGCACCACGTACCACAAACTCGTCGTCCAGGTACTTGGACACCGCTATTTGGTCCCCGAGCCCCTTGCGCCGCCGTGTCTTCAACACCAGATCCCTCGCTAGTGCTTGCCCTGAAGCAGGCTCCAGTGGCCTCAGCTTGATACTCGTGTCTGTCGGGTCCCCTACGATGCGTCCATCAACAGAACTACCCATAAGACATCGTGCTACTCACCAGGGACAATAGACCAGTGGTCAAACACTTGCGAGCAAAACGCCTGTCCCTGCGTTGTAGTACGCAAGTCTGTCTCGAAGCCGTTGGCGTCGATGACAGGTATGAGGGCTTTTACAGTGTACAGTGGTGATCCCGCCTTGGGGGTATCTTGCGTGACATGCCCTCTCCGCCTCGCAAGCACAGTGTACACGGCAGATATACAATCCGCCGGCGCCTGCACCTCTACATAGTATATAGGCTCCATCAAACGCGGCGTAGCCTATTAAACACGTCGGTTGCGCTATAATGGAACCAACACATGGTGAAGAGTGAAAAGAGGGACCTACCATCAGGAATGAAGAATAGCACACGCGTCGCGCCGTAGGCACTATTTGTCCTCCACCACGGAAAATTGGTTCCTGCGTCAAGCTGGCGTCCAGTATCCGGAACTTGACATTGCGCATCGCTGTCGCGCATTCATCAGTCAAATATTCATTGCGAGAGATAGTGTCGGACTTACGCTCGTCACATAGTGGGCCTTCCCGCGCACCCCATTGGAACCCTTGTTTAACGTATTCCTTTACCGATCCCAATAGCTTTTTATCTACCTACAAGAGTGTCAATGAAACTGTTTACATGTGCGCAAAGGTGAGCTAATCCTTACCTGTGAAGGCAATGTATCATCCAATAGGATATTCGATCCGCTGTCGTCGGGTCCAAACGCCCATATCGACCTCGAGGCCAGAATATCCCATTGATACTTCTCCTGGAAAAACGTCCCTCGTTCTTTAGGGGTCATTCGCATCGTCACCCTGCCACGTTCAATGTCTTCTGCTATTCCTCGTTCAAGCGGCTCTGCGATCATCGTAATCTTGTTCCTGATCGTCGTGTCAGCCAACACCCACATTGTAGAGCCAGTTTTTAACCCACTTTTTGTTCGGCGTGTCAGCATAACATTTCAGTGCACTCGTTTCCAGCACCGTCTCTGCAAACTTCGTGACCGGATCAGACACTTTGATCTCAATCTCCGAGAACAACTTCCTCAGATCATGCATAACACAATCCAAATATAGTTCCCCAGTACCAATGAGCACATGCTCGCCGCTCTCCTCGACTTTAGTGGCAGCAAGTGGGTAGGATTTGTTGATGCTTCGCAGACCTGACAGCATCTTGGGAAGCTCGGATGGCGCAATGGGTTCGATGGCTATCTTGAGAACTGATTCAGTCATATGCTTGATGGGTCGGAAAATATAGAGGTCCTCTTCACTATCGGGAGAGGCAAGGGTAGCGGTTTTGGAGATGGAGGCGTCAACACCAGCGATGAGGACGAGATTCCCAGCAGGTACCTCGTCCGCTGGAATGAAGTATCTGAAGATGGACTATAAAAGATAAAGATGGCATGCAAAGCGAAGCGCTTCTCACCTCGATTCACTTATCCACAGCCCTTCGACTGTAGCTTTCAACATATCCTCTTCATCTTCCGGTGAATAACCCTCTCCCAAAACCTTGACCTGCACATCCTTCCGCAATGTTCCGCTCAAAACGCGGCCAAACGCTCTGAAAGATTGAGCGTCCGTCGTATGGTAGAGCTTGGTTATCTGGACCATTAAGGGACCGTCTGCATCACAAGCTTTCATGGATGCAGCAAGTTCCGAAGTCTGCGGACCTGTGTATGTCCCTTCTACCTTGGCAGCTGCACCAGCGACCGGAGACGGAATGTGTTCCGCGATCATATCGACGAGCCCCGTTGCATGTCCGAAGAACTGGTCAAGTACCACCTTGAGCAACGGTCGGACGTCCATTTTATACATCACGGGCTTCAGTGTGATGTTGAGCGAGGCGAGCGTCCGTTTGAGGTCATCCGTCTCCTCGCTAAGCACATGGCTGTAAAGCTTATACAGAGGATCCAGGATAAAGTGGACAAATGTTCGAGACTGCTCGGGGTCAGAGGCTTTACGTGTGAATTTTCGTGTCTCGTTGTTATAATAGATGTCTCCCCAAAGGCGATCAGCAAAGGCGGACACATCAAGGGAACCATATGTGTCTGCGTACATCTGGGCGAAAGACCGGAGGGTAAAGCACCAGGCCATGTCGGTGCTTCCAAACGCGACATTCCCGTTTTCCGGGCTTAAGCGCAACTCTGGATCCGGATCAATACCACTATTAAGTGTATTTGGTGAGGCAGTTTCTCTAGGTATGAAAGCGAGCCGACCTGATAAATGTGTTGATTTCCTCGATAGTGTGTTTGATTTTGTAGTAAGCATCAGCAGGCTTGATACGCAACTCGAGGATAAGTCTGTCGATTTTGTTCACCAGGAGTGTGATTTTTATACCCTCTTGGAGGGCGTGGCGTATTATGGCTTCAGTATTAACCAACATCTGTGTCAATCATTCAGATTGGAAGGGCAACCGCAGCCGTGTGAGACAAACCCCTTCAACAGCGTCAACCACCAGCAAAATACCATCAACTAGTCGCATCGCTGACGCAACTTCGTCGACAAAATTCACGTGCCCAGGAGTATCGATGAAATGTACCAAATGTGATTTGCCACTTGTAGTTGACAACACCAACGACATTGGCGACGACTTGATCGAAATCCGTCGCTCACGCGATAGGACATGCGTATCGGTATATCTCAACTGGCCACCAAGAAGTGTAAGCTATAGCCACTCGAGGAAACTGACTCACAAACCGAGTTATCCGCGTCCCACACGAGTTTGTGCGTTTCGAAAACCAACATGTCCATAAGCGCGGTCTTTCCATGATGCAAGTGCCCAACTATGGCGACATTTCGCACCATCTCAGGAAAAGACATCATGTTTAGTAGGAATCTGAGGGAATAATCTGATAAGGGTCAGCAAGGACCCAAGAGTGTATGACCCACCCCTTGTCGAAGCGCGTTTGGGGCATGTCTTTCTCCTCTACCGCCCATTTTCGTACTTTTATCGGGGCAATAATTGGTTCTGAAAGCGGTTGCGCATCTTCTTCCTGCACAATGGTCTCCACGTCCGCCCCATATACTTCCTCGGCGGAAGGATAGTATTGCTTGTTTTCGTGCAGAACAACAGCGTTATGCACAGGTTCTGGTTTCAAAGTCGACATAGGGAATCTCCATTTGCCACCGAGATGTACTTACCCTCCACTTCCATGAGCGCGCCTGCTTCCTCTGTTTGCATTGGCTCTTCTTCGTAGCCTTCGAGGGCAGGTGCAGGTTCGTGTCGTGGAGCTTCGCCAAAGCCAGTGTCCATCGTCTCCTCTTCTTCATCCTCAGAACCCAGGTCCGCGCCAATGTAGTTACCGAACTCGTCATAGTCCTCGAATGAAGCCATGGTACAGAATTGAAGTGTTGCTGTGGTACGCGCGATCAAGCCCAAGTGTAGAGCAAGGAAAATAACAAATTTCGAACTCCGGGCTAATACCTAGTAGGCCATTAGGGAATCAACTGCAAGATCCTACAACTCATAAATGACCATCCAAACGTGATCGCTCCTTGAACTATCGTTCACCATGTCTGCATTATCCGACGAAACATTGAGAAAGGTGCGTTTCCTCTGTCCGCCTGAACCTCCAACTTACGTGCCACCAAAGATCCTAGTCCAGATCCAACAAACTGCAGTCCAATCACAGCGTGCGCTGAACTTGACGAAGCAACAATGTGGTGCCAAGGAACGTGAACGTCGAATCATCCAGTTGACCATCAGTGAAATAGCGACCATCGAAGGAGACGTCAACTTGTACAAAGGCGTAGGAAAGATGTCAGTTGCCTTCATTCGCGAGCCAGAATGATGAATCACTCGTTGCCTAGGTTCATGATGGTTCCCCAGAAGACCATGGAACAAGAACTTAAAGGACAGGAGAAAGAATTGACGGAGGACATCAACAATCTAAACAAAAAGGTGACCTTGGGCGTTCTGTGTGATCCGTCGGCTAAGTTGTCTATCTCTTAGTCAAAGTTTCTTGAGAAGCAGTTTAATGATGCCCAAGCTCAGCTACGTGACATCGTAGGTGCCTTACATGGTTCATATCGTTAGTCACTGATTACTTTCGACAGTTCCATCATAGTTCCAAACAATAGTAGATAGCCTAAAGGATGTCATCGCAATATATTCGCTTGAGAAGGGGGCGCTTCTACATCAGTTAAGTTGTATGGGGACATAAAAACTCTATGGAGTGAGACTGAACATACAGACGATGATGGTGTGTAGACTAATTCTCCACAAAGAGCTATTACAGGAGAGATCACATCACCCCAGTGAGCACTGCAAAACGGCCAGGCTGTAGTCAATGCTGCGCTAGCGCACGCCAAGGCACACGTTCAACAGGAAAGGCGTGAGTATGGACGCCCGTCTCCCAATCCCGGGTTACGAACCACTGCACGTCTCGGAAAACGTTGCATTCGTCCTTGTGCGCCACCCATCCGTTCGTCTGGCACATCTAAAGTAACAATGAGCCTTATGGCTGGATATCGCGTGTGCATGGACTCACCTTGGAACAATACCAGGCAGTCTTGCATCGTGCACATTTCTTCACGTTCGCATCCGCTCTCCCACAACCCTCACACCTCGCAGCTCTGCCCCTCTCGAAAATCGCTTTGCTCGTCCTGAGCATCGCTTCTAGCGTGTAAGGGAACACCCTTATGTATGCACTTTCTTCCAGCCTCACACCGGGTGGGCTAAACGCAAACACGTGCTGCGTAGCATAAAGTACTGCAATGGTGCTCCCGGGAGTGCACTGTGCTTGGAACGAGGCGCCACGATCGTTGGTATGGAATGCGACCAGGATTCGGTGCCCTTTTTTGTCCTCCACCTCCAGTGAGAGGCGTACCAGAACATTACTACTGATCACCCGGCCAAGGAAGCACCAGTGCTTTCGCGGTTTTGTAGACGAGAAGTACGCATCATTTATCTCGTATTCGGCGGGTAAATTGAGGAAGGTAGGGAAGGTAACAGAACTGTTGAGATCGGAGGTGGATAGAGGTACCATGGGTGAGTTGTCCAGGTATATGCGTGGTAGAGATTTTGGAATTAATCAGTTCCACCTCCACTATTTATAAGTATCGGATTGTATGTATTTCGTAATGCCTGACGCATAAAATGTTCCATGCTAAGTATCTGACGCCCAGGGCACGAGGATTGCTGTATCTCGTGCAGCATTCTACATTAGCGCTGATTGACTCAATATCGCAACCGCCATGACCGTACCATGCCGTGATTGCGTTTGAGGTCTGTATCAAGCCACCTAGGAAGTGGAAGCCCAGCTGGAGATGTGTCAGAGCCTCATTGGGAGGATCTTGATGAAGCCCCACCCCAATATTTGGTGGTGGACCCACGAATGAAATGGTCCTTGCGGACCCTGCATTACATTCTGGCGCTGATCGATCGATGAGACTCCTCGTGGTCTCCATCTGTCGGCCGACGGTCTCGTTTCCGCGGTGACTGTACACCCCCGGTGAAGTATTAGGCGCCTAAGTACTAGTCTGTTGAGCGGCGGAAATCAATGGTGACGTTGTTTGCTTACCACGTTCAGTCGGATCCATACACACAGCTTAAGCGGAGAATGGGGAATTTCCGCACTGCATGCCATACGCCGTCCTTCATGGGAAACGGAAAGGTCAATTACTTGGACCGAAGCCGCCTTTCATTACCACCGAACTGCGGCCGATAGATCACGGTTGCGCTGAGGACGGAGATCCCTTGCTAAAAATAAATCGCCGGAACGTCTATCATGGAAGCACAGAGTCCCCGCAGTCACCGTGCCGTCGTGGCGTTCACCGACGCGCAAACATTGACACCCATTATGTATGGTACGACCCGCATGTAGGGGGCCAGCGCGTGTTCAATGGATGTACCATATAGTGTACTTCATGTTCATTTGATGATCTGACGTGGCGTGCCAAGGATGAGCAATTCGGCATTCTGATTGCGCAATGACTCACCAGTATTCTAGACCGTAATGTGGGGGACGGTTCGGGTCATGAACGGGCGAAACTAGATCGGTGCAGTCTACTTGGAAAGGCGGCAAAACCTGCTACAACGTGTATTGGTTGTTGCCTTACTTACTAATTGTGAGGCTGTGGACGCCGGAGGTGACCCATCCCGAGTCAACACACGGCAGCCGTAATATCATAGCTGAGAGACCCGACTTGGTCACATCAGACGGGTTCAGCTACTAGTAGAGATGGTGACCGATGATCAGCGGTACCTACTAGAAAGCGTTATATTGCCTACGGCCCCTGGTGATAGGCTGGATTTCGCAAGTCAAAATGGCACGCGATAAATTGGCACTGTGACCACTGGTGGTGCATTGCATTGCATGAGTGGTTGCATAATCTTGCAACCTACATGTTTCTTTAACTTACTCAGTTGACTCCACTTGGAGCTCCGTCTGGTGCGTGTTGTGTCCAAAACTGGCCCGGTCGAGAAAGCTGGTAAAGGAAAGCCCGCAGCTGTGGGAGTTGTAGGTTACCATCCGTATCATTCCCGATCGGTCCTGCCAGTGGACTCTGGTTACCTTCTGCACGACACAACTCATCAACGACCTTTATACACGCAAGGATCTCACCGACATTAGGCCAAAAAATAGAAATATTTCGCAAGCAAGACAAAAGAACCCACTTCTACTGACGTGGGCGGTTGGAGGTTGTTTCAAGTGCCTTGGTTCACCAGAGTCTTCTTCGGGGTGAGTTTCAAACTCTGCCTTCACCCTGCAACTTGGCCAAGATACCAGGGATTTCAGATAAGCTCTTGGCTCCGCGCGAGTATGTTGCGATATCTTCTTGCACGGGCCGTTTTGCCCCAGAGAAACGCTTCTGGAGACAACACCGACGAGCTGGGTGGGGAAGAGTTCAAGCTCCCCAGGATGGCTTCTTTGGTCATCGTCATTGCATACAACATAATGCTGCAGGTACGCCGTTATGCCACTACCGCACTGCTGGTCAGCATAACATTTGTCCTGCGGAAGCTCTCCTTCTTCGTAGTCATCTCTTCCTCAGGCAAATATGTAGAACATCTGGGTGGGAATGCAACCTTCTCTGGCATCGCCATCGGTATACCCACTTTGATTAGTGGTATAGCGCTCTTTCCAATGACGAGATACGACAAAGGTAGACCAAGTTCATCTTGAATTCATAACCGGGATTCACGGTTGATTTCACGCGTACTAGGACGATACGCCACGGCATTGCATATAGGATGCTTCACAGGCCTTCTGGGGCAGGTCGCATATGCAATCGCATTTCGTGCTAATTTCCTGTATTTGATCCTCGTCGGGCGATGTTTGAGCGGCATCTCCTTTACAGGTTTCATGTACTGCAAACGATACTGTACCGATCCCTCAATCGTTGGAATCCGCCGTCGGACGACACTTTCCAGCTGGTTAGTGATTGGACAAGCTGTAGGAATGACACTCGGTCCGTTCCTCGGCGGTGTGTTGTACAAGGTCGGATTCCAAAGCGCAATATTCAATGGATACACCAGTCCTGGTTGGGTTATGGCCTCCTGCCACGGGGTCTTCTGGTTGATCGTGGCAAGATATTTCGAGGATGTACATACGACGGAAATGAACATGGAACTTCACGAGATACCAATCCCCGCCTCTTCCATCGAAGAAGGGGATCGAATTAAGGACTCGACATTGCTTCCACCCTCTGTTACTCCCCTCTCCCCATCACAACCAGAAGAATCGTTTGCCGCTCAATTATCACACATCACACGCCCACAGTGGGGCGTCATCGTATGCATGTGTTGGTTCTCTATGGTGTGCTTCTTCGTCCTCGGATCCTGGGAGGCAAACCTTCCCGTCTTTGGTGCTGCAACCCCCACCCTCGACTGGTCTCCCTTTACCGCAGGGAACTTCATAGCGCTAGCCGGAATCACAGCATTCCCATTCTTCCTTGCGAATATGCTGTTCGCACATCGTATCCAAGATCGACAAATACTTGCTTTAGGGTCCGGCTTGGGTCTGTGTGGGCTTTTGGTGTTCATTTCGCTTCAGGCCGCTAGCAAAGTCGTCTACGGTTCGCTATTTGCATGCTGGTGGTTAATCGCTCTCGGTTTCAATGTCGCCACGACTGTAACACTCAGTCTCCTGAGTAAGCAGCTCCCTCCTGAATGGACTAGGCGTGCGTCTATGGCAATTCAATACTCCATTTACACTGGTCGTCTGACTGGTGCTATCTGGGGTGGGTCGGGTGTTGCCGTTGGAATGGTTAATTTCGTCGGGCTCGAAATAGGGCTCGTCGGCTTTGGGGGGGTTCTCTTCACGACGCTTTGGAGAAATCTCAAGGCGAAAACTGGTTAGATGCGCCAACTTTGCACAGATCGATGTTGTATTGTCATCCCTCCATTCCACGTGGCTTCTAGCACTCTTCCCTGTGTTGTTTCCTTGGTTCTTTCGGTGATCTAACTTTTTTCCATCACGTTATACTTGCTATCGCCCTTGCTTAGAAGTTGGGCCAGTAAAGCG
Source organism: Boletus insuetus (assembly GCA_038093095.1). Lineage (NCBI taxonomy): Eukaryota > Fungi > Basidiomycota > Agaricomycetes > Boletales > Boletaceae > Boletus > Boletus insuetus. The sequence continues at coordinate 35,787 of JBBPRQ010000251.1, forward strand.
GAGATCAATGAACATGAGCTAAACTACATGAGGATAACTTTGAGTTTCCCCATTCCAAGGACGCGCGGACATGTAAAGCCCGAAAGTTTGGTAGGGGTCATTGACCAGGCAAGCGATCTGGCTGGGGCATCACTGTCACAGCAAGTCGAATTTACACAACTGATTATTTTCGGTGGCATAAACAGATTCCAGAACACGTCCGGCGTCTACGTGTACAATTTTAGCGCCATTAACATAACACCGTGGACGCGCTGCACAACGTGTCATCTATATTCGCATCAGGTTAAAGGAGTTTTCTGAATGGAAAAGGCATCGCACAGCGCCTTCTCGAAACAGGGTCCTTTTCGTACACGAGTCACGGTGTAGGTATTGTAGTATGGCATATATTCTGGCGCTGGGACAAACTTGGTTATAGTGTCCAGCACGGCGGCGTTTGATAGACGCTCGAACGTGTGAGGAACACAAACCGTGAAAAGGAACCGATGTAAGAGGGAAAGCGGGACGTGTTTCGCATACAACTGATCATCAAGGGACGTACCCTTTCATGAAGTGGAATCAGGTGCGAATCCGTGGCAAGCGAGCTGTGACAAAGAGATGCCTGCATTGCCCCGTGCTAACTTCGTGGGTGTTGATATGAGCGCATCAGCAATGATCAACCTCCCGGGTTGACCCATGACGCAGACGCGGGAAATGACGTGCCTCTGGATCCGGGTAAGGGCCATTGTTGTCGAGCGTTAATCTGCATGAGAAAGCAACTAGCTTAGTGAGAAGGAAAAAGCTCGTCGTACTCACAGGGACAGCCATGGGCGCCAGTACGGGTCGGTACTCGATTAAGCACCATGAGAGAACAATTACAAGCGTCTTTCGCTCTAAGTCGGTGGCGAGTTCGCGAGGACCCTTGACAGTGGGCGGTGCTTGGCTTGATACAGTCATTCGCCTCATTGACACCCACGACCTGTCATTAATTCAAATACTGAGCGCTTCAGACTACCGAACGCCACATCATGATCAATGAATGGGGTTCATGCTAACCTGCGAGACGATGCTGTGGGGACATTACTTTGATTCAGGTGTGGTAGACGCAGGGCACCATATATGAAAAAGGTCACAAACTCCTGTGTGGTGAAATCAATAGCTTAGTGATATAGTTGCTGCATCCACACCTACAGCTAGTTTGAAACGCCTTTGAGCTCGAGTTACACTATGGCGGCCGCAAGAGTCAGGCCAGTCATCCGGTGTTGAAGGTGGGAAACTAGTACTTTCCAAGTTCCAACGGGTTGTCCGACAACGCTTCCCTTTAGCCCAGGCTCACAGCCATGAGGGAGATAATCCATATTCAGGCCGGTTCACTCTCAAACTACACTGGAACACACTTCTGGAATACGCAGGAGAACTACTTTGTCTACGATGAGGACGACATCTCCGTGACTGATCATAACATCTCATTTTCGGAGGGGCGTGACGAACACGTACGTCCGGTGTACTTGAAGCAACCTGTCCTAGTCGTGTATCACCTACACTTCATTCACAGAATCAACCCACCCTGTGTCCAAGGCTCCTTGCTTTCGATCATAAATGTGCGGGTGTTTCTCGCAAGAGTCATCCTGGTATGAGCTTATGCCTCATGGCTTTGCAAAGCAAATTTTGGCACACTTGCAAGGGACTCGCATCAGGAAGAGGCTCTGGCATGGCCGACGACTTGGTGAGTTCGTCAGTTCCCGTGGGAGACAGTTCGTTCTTCCTGTCGTGATAGGCATGGGGGGTTGGTTCGCGAGGAGCAAGAGCGAATACCCCGGAGCGAATACCATAGCCGTCTTGATCTTGAAGATGTTAGTGAACAGGCAGAACCAATCGCACAAATCAGATATTGGTCCGATTTTAGCCGTGTCTTCTTTGATCCCAAATCGATCCAGGCGGTTCCGGATACACCAGAACTTACTGAAGGCGACTGGAATGCCAGCTCTGCGACCTTTTCGCGTTATAACGATGTACGCATACTGCCACACTTCTTTTCCTCGGGCTAAACATTAGCCAGAATGTAGAACTAATGGACGGGTCTCTCCGCCTCCTGGTAGAGGATTGCGACAATATCCAGGTGAAGAGGACCAAGTCATCTGGGAACAAGGACTGAATGACCAAATTCATCATACAGGGGGTACAAATGATCCAAGACACGTCAACTTTTGGTGGTTTTTCAAATTCTTTGTTATGTGCCTTCCGCGAGGAACATCCTAAAGCCACGATAATGACATTTGCTTGTCTTTCAAGCATGAACCCACTTCATGCAAACATCGGGGATGTGAGCTATCTTATCCAACTGATGCATACACCTGTCCAATTCCTCTGGACAAAAGTCCTCTCAGGTAATGCGAGTGCTCAACGACACCCTTTCATTACGAAGCGTCGCCGAGTTTTGCGATCTGACCATCCCGATTTTGCCCCCGCCTCGTTGGGAAAAGAATTGCTGGTTTGCGAGACATGATATTGATGTTCGTTCCTGCTAGTCTGTTATTCCGGGACTAAACAGCAGCAGAAGACATCCCTCTACCAATCTTCCGCAATTCTATCAGCTCACATCGAGACTGCAACCCTTCCGCTGAGGTAGTGTTTGCAAATATCGTCGCAGCTTTATCGGTTAAGCTTCTCTGAGTAGGTTAAAAGGTGGTTTATACGACCTCCAGACAATAGTCGGCCATTTGAATTGGAGAAAGTCAACTCCGTTTGCGGTGCTTGGCGGTACGCTGTGCCCACAGGGTTTGTCTACCGAAAATCTCCAGAACATTGCAAGCTTATCAATCCACTCCAACGTAAGTTATGGTGATGTGGTATGTTCTCGATTCTTGAACTCATCCCAGGGCCGGCCATTTTTTGCACGACGAGATGTATCTCGTGGATTATCTGAGGATGAGGAAATTGCTTATGATGCATGGGCTCAAGTACATGGACTGAATGAACCATTTTTGACGTGGTGCGCGATTTCCTTGCGCATTGAACGTAGTGTGACCCAGTATTACGCTGAACAGGCATCATTTACCGAGCTGTCCAATCCCCACTTCTTTCCCTTCGATCTTTCCGGATAGTCGACCTAAAGCACTCAAGATGATATCGTCATTATCCACATCTCCGTCCACAGGAGGTCAGCTATTTAATTATGCCCAATTCTTGGGGAGCGCAGCGAAGCGACGCGACAGCGCACTCTTAACGATGGGGATAGAGGGGGACGAGGTGAGGGAGTTGGTCAGTGCCTTATGGGATATTGTGGACGAGTATGGTGACGAAGGCGGCGGCGGCGATCTGGGTGAGGGTATGGATGAAGAGTGACCATCAGAATGAAATTAAATGGCTTGGCAATGTGGAAGCTGCGTTTCTTCTGGATACAATAAGTACTTCGCAGTGATGGTGATGAAATGCGGAGATCATTCTGGTGGGGACTGCCAGAAAATGACGCACTCCGAGTCAGTGTGGGCACGTGCCAGTTGGTATGCGGACGAACTCGATTCTACCTAGTAGGAATGTTCACACTCATCCCCCACCGTCATGATCGAGTTTTCCTTTCCCTCGAATACTGGCGAGCATCGAGCCAAGTCCACAAGGTAACCGTATTCACTCCTTTACTCGAGTTGATTTTGCGAGCGCTCAGCGCTAGCTGGTGTGGCCGGTGATGGTCGACGCTCCGAGTTGATCACCGTAGTAACTCAGCAACCACTGGATCCGCAGGGCAGCTGCTCAGCAGCTCTTTCACGCCGTGGCCCTGCTGGTTCACGAAAGCGATCTCAAAAGGTGTCTTACAGCATGACCATGACTCCGAACTGATGCTTCGGGCCAAACGGAGAAGAGTGTGTTCTATCTTCGGCTCGGGTAAATTTGATGCCGACGGTCTGATCCACCACAGTGCACCGTGCGGCTCAGTGCCACGGTCGTGGTTAAGATTTTTTTAAAACAAGACGTACATGTAGTGTTCGGTGGGTGATCCAATATCTGGTGCACTCCCTTCTTAAACTGAATTCGTCGGGCGAATGGCAGGCAACTCGATGGACACAGCTTGGATGCCGTACATTCTGGCGATCCGACGACTCATCCAAAGATAATTATGGCGCTGTATTACCTACACGACCCAGATTCATGGGACCGAACTGGCGAATCCCGCTGTCGCCTGCCTCTGCTCTCGACGTTAGACCTTCGCTAGGATGAACATGGACCAAGTCGTTGGCGAAACAGTCAAGGAAAGCCTTTCGACCCTCGATGCTTCTCGAGGCCACACCAGCAATCCTGCTGGGGATCTGGTCACTTTGATCGCGCAAACGCGTTCGGACAGCGTCGGGGTGGAGGGACTCGAAGCTCGTGCAGGAGAATTGTTACCAACCATTGCGTCTTGCGGGCTGCAGGGTGAAGTCCACGCTGCCCTTCCACCCTCAGGCTCCCATACCATAGGTGATCTGGCACTGTCGCAAAAGTCCTTGGCAGGCCCGAGTTCTGCCATTGAAGAGACCGTTCATGCCATCGAATCTTCCGCGGGGAATCCTATAGCCTTTGTTGGTGATGTAGCTGCAATTGGCAGTACGGGGGACATCAAGGACAAGGCGCAAGCGTTGGTACTCACTAGACTCCGCGGCATCGTCTTCTCTTACGCTGCAAAGCTTCCCGTCGTGGGCTCGTATTTTGCCGACACAAAACGTGCCGGTGAACCGAACGGCGATACGCTCGCTACTGAGACAACACCATTACTGGGTGCCCTTCAGGATCCCAAGACTTTCGCGACCCAACAAGCTGAGGGACTACTTCGCCGCCTGTTATCTCCTCTATTGAATCGTCTTCCTGATGTCGACACACTGGATAACGCGGAATCGGACAGTCATGGGCCATTGTTCAAAGTCTTTGTAGAGTGTTACGTTCTGACAAGGGAAGGCGGTGGATGGTTCTTGTGAGAGCAGCTCCATACAGAATTCTTACACCATACACTGAACCATGTCGAAGCTCACACTTACAGGAACACTCACTCGTCATAGCGCCTACAGTATCCTTGGGACATTTGTCGACCATGGATCTTGCTGCAAGCAGTATTGGCACAGCAGTAGCAAGCGTGACAGGATATAGCATTATCCAGGGCTTCATCAGGTCAGTCGTGAACGGGCTATCCTCGACCATTTCTTGGCTATTGTTTTTGTTGCTCGCATACATTCTAATTCCACACTCCAGTTCGTTGGACAAAGCCCTCGCGAACGCTCCAAACCGCCATGCCGCAGGAATAGCTTGTGCGCAAGTAGCGGTTGTCACCGGCATTGTCCTGCTTGTAAGTCCAAATACTCTGTTTGTTTGATAATAGCGTGGATGCCAACTCCACGATTTTCTTCAGCCAATCATCAATCTCTGGGCTGTTCAATCCAGTACCCTCTTCCAGCGACTTGGCCAACCGCCGGAGGTCGCTGGCCCCGCGAGCGAGTTTCTCCGAATCACAGCTGCAGGTCTTCCAGGGTATGCGATTGGCGAGATAGCAAAGTAATTGACTATACTCTCTCCGAGACCAGTGCTGACCCTCGTAACAGGCGATATCTGACATCTCAAGGTAAAAGATCGTATTTAGAAGCGATTTACTGTGCCAGCATTTACTTTCATCGTATGTCAAGGGCTTTCACATGTGCACACGCGCCTTCTTTCGGCCACCGCGCCTCTGAACCTGGTTTTGAATTATTTACTCGGTGAGGTATTTTCTAATGGCTTGCTAGGACGCCTAGACTGAACCGCATTTTACGTCACGTTACACAGTTGACGGGCCGATACCTGCCTTTCGGTTAGGTTTTGCTGGAGCTCCACTGTGTACTGTCCTGAGCCACAATGCTCTTGCCATCATGTTGGTTATCTATATCGTTCAGCGAGTGATACGAGAAGAAGTAGAGTACCTACGAGGACAAAACATTGTTCCTGACGAACCTGCCCGTGCACATAGTAACCCTGATCGCCCGACAGGCGACAACCATCCACAAGTCACCTATTTCACAGGCCTAGGAGCACTCATTTTTTCAGGCATATCCGGCGTTGCAAACAGCGCATCTCAGCTCTGGTCAAAGGATTTCGGAGGGGGTTAGTGCATAATTCTCCATCCCGTTTTATCTTGATTTCTGACAATATCACAGTCGTTGCAAGCATGTATGATCTTCACGTATGCATATGTCTACGGTGAACGTTGCTAAGATATCACTAGACTGGGTCCAAACGCCCTCGCCACACAGGCGGTGTTGCACACGACCGCCACGACGTTGTATCAGGCTCCAAAGGCGGTGGGCAACGCCTCGTCTGCGCGGTAATGAAAACCCCACTCTTGCCCCGCTCATCAATGGCTCAGTTGACCCTCCATCAGCATCAAAAAGTGGATTGCAAGAGGCGACGTACAGCGTGCCAAGATCGCCGCACTTGTTGCCTTTGTCGGCACCTTGGCAGGTGTCATCGTGATCAGGTTTGTCTTGTTCTGTTTTGTTTCATCAAAAAGGTTTGCTGATGCCAAAACCTTTTTTTCCCCTAAGCAATGTCCTAATCGCGTCTGCGACGTCGTGGGGAGCGTTGTTCAATAATGACCCCGGTGAGTACGGTGGTAGATCTACACCTCGATCGCGGGCCACTCACACGTGTGCTCTGGCAGTCATCATTCAGACCGTAGCTACCCTGGTGCCCGTCATGGCGGTCTTTCAGGCTGTTCACGGCGTCGGAGCGTGGGTCGACAGTGCCCTTGGGTCTCTCGGAAAGACGGCCGTATTTCCCTCGCTCAACGCTAGGTGATTGATCATCACGTTTTGTTGTGCGCGTTCACACAGGTTTTGCTGACATGTTACCATCAGTGCGGATTACTTTCTAGGTTTGTGTCTTTCCTTTTGTTTCTCATTCATGAGAGAGGTTAGTAACGGTCTCGTGTGTGTCCTGACAGGTATTCCGCTTGGGGTGTATCTCGCTTTGCCGAGACAGTGGGGACTAGCTGGCTTGTGGGTTGGGTTGACCATCAGTTTGGCATATTCTTGCTTGGTGGCTACGATCGTGCTCGTGACGACCAACTGGCAGAACGCCGTGGGCAAGAGGAAAGAAAATGCTCCAAGAAGAGCAGAGGAAGAGGCTCAACCCGCGAACGAACCCAGAGGCTTTGGTACCTTTGCGTGACTTGTCGCCTTACACGACTCTGAACGTATCTCATGTCTTGCTTCATGTTTATCAACTACGTCTTAAAGCCATGGACGCGTGATTGTAATTTTTATTCGGCTTGGAGCGTACACATGAAGGGAATGGTGGAATGAATACAACGACGGGATTACCTTATGGTG